>CAXDIO010000092.1:0-71000 GCA_963989345.1 Clangula hyemalis | reverse complement strand
AACACTGAATCATCACAGCGTTATCACAGTATCATCACTGTATCATCACAGAATCATCACAGTATCATCACAGACTCATTACTGCTTACTCACTGCATCATCACAGCATCATGACAACATCAACACAGCATCATCACAGCATCATCACTGCGTCATCAGAGTGTCTTCAGAGCATCATCACTGCATAATCACTGCATCATCCCATCATCATCAATGCATCGCCACTGCATCATCACAGCATCATCACTTCATCATCAAATCATCATCACAGCATCATAGCTGCATAATCACATCATCATCACAGCATCATAACTGCATCATTAATGCATCGTCATAGCATCATCACATCATCATAACTGCATCATCATATCATAATCACTGTATCATCACAGCATCGTCTCAGCATAATCACAGCATCATTACTGCATAATCACTGCATCATCACATCATCATCACTGCAGAATCATATCATCATCACTGCATCATCACACCATCATCACACCATGATCACTGCATCATCAAATCTTCACCACTGCATCATAGCTGCTTATTCACAGCATCATCACAGCGTCATCACATCATCATCCCTGTATTATCACTTCATCATCGTAGCGCTATCACAACATCATCGTTGCGTCATCACTGCAGCATCACATCATCATCACAGCATCATAACTGCATCGTCATTGCATCATCACATAATCATCACAGTACCACGACAGTGTCATCACAGATTCACGATAGCGTCATCACAGCGTCATCACAGCATCATCACAATACCACGACAGCGTCAACACATAATCACGATAGTGTCATCACAGCGTCATCACAGGATCACCACAGCATCACCACTGCATCATCATATCATCATCACAGCATAACCACTGCATCATCATATCATCATCACAGCATCATAACAGCATAATCACTGCATGATCACAGCATCATCACTGCGTCATCACAACATAATCACCTCATGATCACTGCATCATCACACCATGATCACAGCATCATCACTGCGTCATCACTGCATCACCACACCGTCATCACAGCGTCATCGCAGCATCATCACTGCAGCATCACATCATCATCACAGCATCAACACAACATCATCAATGCATAATGTCTTCATCGTCACAGCATCACAACAGCATCACCACATCATCATCACATCATCACCACTGCATCATCACAGCATCATCAGAGCATCATCACTGCGTTATCACAGCATCATGCCAGCATCATCACAGAATCATCACATCATCATCACTGCATCATCACAGAATCATCACAGAATCATCGCAGCTTCATCACTGCATCATCACAGCATCATACCTGCATAATCACAGCATCATCACAACATCATCACACCATCATCACTGCCTCATCACTACATCATCACAGCATCATCTCAGCATCATCACAGCATCAATACTGCAGAATCACTGCATCATATCGTGATCATCACTGCATCATCACATCATCATCACTGCATCATCACATCATCATCACTGCAGCATCACATCAAAATCACTGCGTCATCACAGCATCATCATAGCATCATCACTGCATCATCACTGCATCATCACAGCATCATCTCAATATCATAACAGTATCATTAATGCTTACTCACTGCATCATTACACCGTCATCGCTGCATCATCACAGCATCATCACAGCATCATCACAGCGTCATCAAAGCGTCATAACTGCATCATCACTGCATCATCACTGTTTCGCCACAGCGTCATCAAAACATCATCTCAGAATCATCACACAATCATTACACCATAATCACTGCATCATCACAGCGTCATCACTGTATCATCACTGCATTGTCAAAGCATCATCCTCTCGTCATAACTGCATCATCACAGCATCATCACAACTTCATTAAAGCATCATAACAGCATAATCAGAGCGTCATAACTGCATAATCACTGCATCATCACAGCATCATCACTACATCATCTCAGCATCATCACATCATCATCACTGCGTAATCACAGCATCATCGAAGCGTCATCACTGCAGCATAACATCATCATCACTGCATCATCACAACATTATCACAGCATCATCACTGTTTTCTAACACCATCATTGCAGCGTCACCACTGCATCATCGCATCATCATCACTACATCATCACATCAAAACCACAACATAATCACAGCATCATCACATCTTCATCACAGCGTCATCACATCATCGTCACAGCATCATCACAGCGTCATCACTGTATCATCGCATCATCACCACTGCATCATCACAGCATAGTCACAGCATGATCAATGCATCATCACAGAATAATTATCGTGTTATCACAGCCTCATCACTGCGTAATCACTGCATAATCACTGCATCATCACAGCATCATCATTTCATCATCAAATCATCATCACAGCATCATCGCTGCATAATCACACCATCATTACAGAATCATAACTGCATCATTACTGCATCGTCATAGCATCATCACATCATCATAACTGCGTCATCACATCATCATCACTGCATCATCACAGCATCATCTCAGCATAATCACAGCATCATTACTGCAGAATCACTGCATCATCACAGCATCATCACTGCATAATCATATCATCATCACTGCATCATCACACTATCATCACACCATGATCACTGCATCATCAAATCGTCATCACTGCATCATAGCTGCATATTCACAGCATCATCACAGCGTCATCACAGCATCATCACTGCATCAACACCTCATCATCACTGCATCATCACACCATCATCACACCATGATCACTGCATCATCACATCATCTTCCCTGCATCATCACATCATCATCGTAGCGTCATCACAACATCATCGTTGCATCATCACTGCAGCATCACATCATCATCACTGCGTCATGACAGCATCATCGCAGCGTCATCACTGCATCATCACATCATCATCATAGTACCATGACAGTGTCATCACAGAATCACAATAGCATCATCACAGCATCATCACAGCATCACCACAGCATCATCACAATACCACGACAGCGTCATCACATAATCACGATAGTATCATCACAGCGTTATCCCAGCGTCACCACAGCATAATCACTGCATCATCACTGCATCATCTCTGCATCGTCACAGCATCACCACATCATCACAACTGCATCATCACATCATCCTCAGTGCATCATCACTGCATCATCACATAATCATCACTGCATCAACGCAGCATCATCTCAGCATAATCACAGCATCATTACTGTAGAATCACTGCATCATAACATTCTCATCCATGCATCACCACTGTATCATCAAAGCATCATCAGAGAATCATAACTGCATTATCACAGCATCATGACGGCATCATCACAGAATCATCACATCATCATCACTGTATTATCACAGCATCATCACAGAATCATCGCAGCGTCATCACTGCATCATCACATCATCATTAATGCATTGCCAATGCATCATCACAACATCATCACTGCATCATCATAGCATCATCACAGAATCATCGCAAGACATCACTGCATCATCACTGTATCATCACATCATCATTACAGCATCATAGCTGCATAATTACAACATCATCACAGCATCATAACAACATCATCACAACTTCATCACATCATCATCAGAGTATCATCACTGCGTTATCACAGCATCAGCACTGCATCATCACATCATCATCGCTGCATCATCACAGCATCATCAATGCGTCATCACTGCATCATGGAATCATCATCACTTCATAATCACAGCATCATGTCAGCATCATCACAGCATGAATACTGCAGTATCACTACATCATATCATCATTACTGCATCATCACATCATCATCACTGCATCATCACAGCCTGATCATTTCATCATCACAGCATCATCACATCATGATCACTGCATCATTACATCATAATCACAGCATCATCACATCATCTTCACTGCGTCATCACAGCATCATAACTGCATCATCACAATATCATCACAGAAAAATTATTGCGTTATCACAGCATCATCACTGCATCAACACTGCATAATCACTGCATCATCACTGCATCATGTCAGCACCATCACAGCATCATTACTCCAGAATCATTGCATAATCACATCATCATCACTGCATCATCGGATCGTCATCACATCATCATAGCTACATAATCACAGCATCATCAAAACGTAACAACAGCATCATCACAACATCATCACATCATAATCATTGCGTCATCACAACATCATTGAAGCATCATAAATGCATCGTCATAGCATCATAACAACATCATCATAGCATCGTCACTGCATCATAACTGCAACAACACTGCATCATCAGAGCGTCATCACAGCATCATAATTGTGTCATCACAGCTTCATCACAGCATCATCACTGCGTCATCACAGCATCATCACAGCGTTCAAGCTGCATAATCACACAATCATGACAGCATCATAACTGCATCATTACTGCATCATCACAGCATTATCTCAGCATAATCACAGTACCATTACTGCAGAATAACTGTATCATCACATCATCATCACTGTATAATCATATCGTCATGATATGATATGATGATGATATGATTATGCAGTGATGATGATGTGATCTGCATCATGTGTGATCATGCACATGTGATCTCCATCATGATGTGATCTGCATCATCACACCATCATCACACCATGATCACGGTATCATCAAATTGTCATCACTGAATCATAGCTGCATATTCACAGCATCATCACAGAATCATCACATCATCACAGCGTTATCACAGCATCATCACAGCGTCATTACTGCATCATTACAGAATCATCACAGCATCATCACTGTGTCATCACAGTGTCATAACAGCATCATCACAGCATCATGACAATGTCATCACAGCATTACGACAGAGTGATCACAGCGTCATCACAGTATCATCAGTGCATCATAACAGCATCATCGCAGCATCATCGCAGCTTCATCATTGCATCATCACAGCATCATCACAATATCAACGCAGCATCATCAGAGCGTTATCGCAGCCTCATCACAGCATCATTACTGCCTCATCACTGCATCATCACTACATCATCACTGCTTCATCAAAGCATCATCGCATTGGCATGACTGCATCATCACAATATCATTACAACGTCATCACAGCGACATAACTGCATCATAACTACATCATAACTGCATCATCAAAGAATCATCACTGCATCATCACAGCGTCATGAAAGCATCATAAATTCATCATCACTTCATATCACTGCATCATCACAGCATAATCACTGCGTCATAACAGCATCATCACAGCATAATCACAGCATCATCAGAGCATCACGACGGTGTCATCACAGCATCACTGCAGCATCATCACAGCATCATCACAAAGTCATCAAAGCGTCATTACTGCATCATCACTGCGTCATCACAGCGTCATCACAGTGTAATCACCGCATCATAACAGCATCATCACATCATCATCAAAACATCATTTCAGCAAAATCACAGCATCACTACTGCAGAATCAGTGCATCATCACATAATCATCACCGCATCATCACATCATCATCACTTCGTCATCACTGTGTTATCACATAAACATGACTGCATAATCACAGCATCACGGCAGCACCATCACTGCATAATCACAGCATCATCACTGCGTCATCACAGCATCATCGCAGTGTCATCAATCCAGAATCACATCATCATCACTCATCATCAGAGCATCATCAATGTATCATCACTGCATCATCACAGCATCATCCCAGTTTCATTACTGCATCATCACATCATCATCAATGCGTCATCAGAGCATTATCACAGCATCAGCACACCATCATCACTGCATCATCAAATCGTCATCACTGCATCATAGCTGCATAATCACAGCATCATCCCAGTTTCATTACTGCATCATCACATCATCATCAATGCATCATCAGAGCATTATCACAGCATCAGCACACCATCATCACTGCATCATCAAATCGTCATTACTGCATCATAGCTGCATAATCACAGCATCCTCACAGCATCGTCACAGCATCAACACATCATCACATCATTATCAAACCATCATCACTGCATCATCACCTCATCATCACTGCATCATCACATTACCACGACAGTGTCATCACTGCGTCATCACAGCATAATCACTGCATCATTACAAAATCATCACAGCCTCAACACAGCGTCATAACTACATCATCACTGCTTAATCACTGCATGATCGCAGCATCAGAACTGCATCATTACAAGGTCATGACAGCATCATCACAGCATTATCACAGCATCATCACTGCATAATCACTGCATCATCACAGCATCATCACATCATCATCACAACATCATCACAGCGCCATCACAACATCATCACAACATCATCACATCATCATCATAGCATAATCACTGCATCGTCTCAGCATCATCACAGCATCACGACAGCGTTATCAGAGCATCACGACAGCGTCATCACAGCATCATCACAGCATCATCGCAGCATCATCACAACATCATTACTGCATCATCACATCATCATCACAGCATCATCACAGCATCATCACTACATCATCACAGCATCATCATTGCTTCATCACAGTATCAATACTACATACTCACTGCATCATCACAGGGTCTTCACAGCATCATCACATCATCATCACAGCATCATCACTGCATCATCAGAGCATCATCTCAGCATCATCACAACATCATTACTGCAGAATCACTGCATCATCACATCATCATCACTGCATCATCACATCATCATTACATCATTACGACATTATCATTGCATTGTCATCACAGCATCATCACAGCGTCATCACAGCATCATCAGAGTGTCATCACAGCATCATCACAGCATCACGACAGGGTCATCACAGCGTCATCAGAGAATCATCACAGCATCACGACAGCGTCATCAGAGCATCATCACTGCATAATAACAAAATCATCACAGCGTCATCACAGCGTCATAACTGCATCATCACTGCCTAATCACTGCATAATCACTGAATCATAACAGCATCATAACTGCGTAATCATCGTGTCATCACAGCATCACGACAGCATCATTACAGCATCATCGCAACATCACCACAGCATCACGACAGCGTTATCAGACCATCACAACAGCATCATCACAGTGTCATCACAACATCATCACAGCATCATCACAGAATCATGAGTGCATCATCACAGCATCATTACAACATCATCGCAGAATCATCACACCATCATCACAGCATCATCAGACCGTCATGACAGTATCATTACAACATTGTAACTGCGTCATAATAATGTCATTACAGAATCATGACAGCATCACGACAGCGTCATCACAACATCACGATAGGGTCATCACTGCATCATCACAGCATCATCATAGAATCATAGAATCATAGAATATCCTGAGTTGGAAGGGACCCTTAAGGATCATCTAGTCCAACTCTTGACACCGCACAGGTCTACCCAAGAGTTCTGACCATGTGACTAAGTGCACAGTCCAATCTCTTCTTAAATTCCGACAGGCTCGGTGCAGTGACCACTTCCCTGGGGAGCCTGTTCCAGTGTGCAACCACCCTCTCTGTGAAGAACCCCCTCCTGATGTCAAGCCTAAATTTCCCCTGCCTCAGCTTAACCCCGTTCCCGCGGGTCCTGTCACTGGTGTTAATGGAGAAAAGGTCTCCTGCCTCTCGACACCCCCTTACGAGGAAGTTGTAGACTGTGATGAGGTCTCCCCTCAGCCTCCTCTTCTCCAGGCTGAACAGGCCCAGTGACCTCAGCCGTTCCTCGTACGTCTTCCCCTCCAGGCCTTTCACCATCTTCGTAGCCCTCCTCTGGACACTCTCCAACAGTTTCATGTCCTTTTTATACTGTGGTGCCCAGAACTGCACACAGTACTCGAGGTGAGGCCGCACCAGCGCAGAGTAGAGCGGGACAATCACCTCCCGTGACCTACTAGCAATGCCGTGCTTGATGCACCCCAGGACACGGTTGGCCCTCCTGGCTGCCAGGGCACACTGCTGGCTCATATTCAACTTGCTGTCCACCACGACCCCCAGATCCCTCTCTTCTAGGCTGCTCTCCAGCGTCTCATCGCCCAGTCTGTACGTGCAGCCAGGGTTCCCCGTCCCAGGTGCAGGACCCGGCACTTGCTCTTATTGAACTTCATGCGGTTGGTGATCGCCCAGCTCTCCAACCTATCCAGGTCCCTCTGCAAGGCCTTTCCACCCTCATTCGAGTCCACAACTCCTCCAAGTTTGGTGTCATCAGCAAACTTGCTCAAAATACCCTCTATTCCTACATCCAGATCGTTTATAAAAATATTGAAAAGTACCGGCCCTAAAATGGAGCCTTGAGGGACCCCACTGGTGACCGCCCGCCAGCCTGACGCAGCCCCATTTACCATAACCCTTTGGGCCCTGCCCGTTAGCCAATTGCTCACCCATCGTATGATGTTTTTATTTAGCTGTATGGTGGACATTTTGTCCAGTAGGATCCTATGGGAAACCGTGTCAAAAGCCTTGCTGAAGTCCAAAAAAATCACATCAGCTGGTTTCCCTTGGTCCACCATACGGGTGATCTTATCATAAAAGGAAATCAGGTTAGTTAGGCAGGACCTACCCTTCACAAACCCATGCTGGCTGGGACCAATGACTGCTTTGTCCCCCAGGTGCGCCTCAATAAGTTCCAGAACCATCTTCTCCATGATTTTACCCGGCACTGACGTGAGACTGACAGGCCTGTAATTGCTAGGGTCTTCTTTCTGACCCTTCTTGAAAATCGGCACAACATTTGCCAGCTTCCAGTCTACCGGGACCTCTCCAAATTCCCAGGATCGTTGAAAAATAATTGAGAGAGGTTCCGCGATGACGTCCGCCAGCTCTTTCAGCACCCGGGGATGAATCCCATCCGGACCCATGGACTTGTAGGGATCCAGGTGGAGTAGCAAATCCCGCACACGTTCAGGGTCGGTTGGGAGTTTGTCATCCCCACTGTCCCGGTCCTCCAGCTCAGGGCACCCTGGGTCCCGAAGCCCATCATCGGCATTGAAGACAGAGGCAAAGAAGGCGTTAAGCGTCTCTGCTTTGCCTATGTCATTGTCTGTGAGGAGACCTTCCCTATCAAGGAGCGGCCCTATGTATTCTTTAGTTCTCCTTTTTCCATTCACATATCTAAATAAAACTTTTTTATTTTCTCTCACAGACACAGCCAGCTTCAACTCTAGGTGTGCTTTGGCCACACGAATTTTCTCCCTACAAACACGAACAGCATCCCTGTATTCTTTCCATGACACCTGGCCCTCCTTCCAGTAGCGAAACACTCTCTGTTTCCGCCTAATCTCCATTAGAATGTTCCTGGTCAGCCACGCCGGCCTCCTGCCCCGCCTGCCTGACTTGCGATATTTAGGAATTGCCTGATCTTGTGCTTCTAGGAGGCATCGCTTAAAGAATGACCAGCACTGGTGGACATCGAGGCCTTCAAGAGCAGTTTCCCAGGGGACCTTGCTGACTAGTTCCCTGAGCAGCCTGAAGTCCGCTTTCCCCATATCTAGGGATGAGGTTTTAGTGGCACTTTTCCTTCTGTCACCGTAAATTTTGAACTCAACCACTTCATGGTCGCTATGACCAAGGCGGCCACCAATCACCACATCTCACACCAGACCCTCTCTGTTTACTAGCAACAGGTCTAGGAGGGCACCTTTCCTAGTTGGCTCCGTTAGCACCTGCACCAAGAAGTTATCATCTAGGTGCTTCATGAACCTCCTGGACTTGCTTGTGTCAGCCGTGTGGCACTCCCAGTTAACGTCTGGCAAGTTGAAGTCCCCCATAAGGACAAGGGGAGTTAATCTCGAGGCCTCTCTTAGTTCTGTAAAGAATAATTTATCGGCGCTATCGTCCTGGCCAGGCGGTCTGTAATAGACTCCCACAACGACATCCCCTTTATTCGTTCGTCCCTTGATCCTTACCCAGAGGCTCTCAACTTTGCCATCGCCGACCTGAAGTTCCACACAGTCCAGCCCCTGCTTCACATACATCGCCACCCCACCGCCTCGCCTACCCTGCCTGTCCCTCCTGAAGAGCCTGTAACCATCTATCGCAACACCCCAGTCACAGGACTCATCCCACCAGGTTTCGCTTATGCCGATGATGTCGTATCACATCATCACATCATCATCATCACATCATCACATCATCATCGCAGCATCATCATAACATCATAGCAACAGCATCACAGCATCAACACAGCGTCATACTAGCATCATTACTGCATCGTCACTGAATCATCACAGCATCATCACAGTGTTATCACAGCGGCATCACAACATCATCACAACATCATCATATCATCATCAGAGCATCATCACTTCATTGTAACAGCATCATAACAGCGTCATCACAGCATCATCAAAACATCATCACATCATAATCACAGCATCATCACAACATCATCACAGCATCATCACAGCGTCATCACAGCGTCATTACTGCATCATCACTAAATCATCACTGCATCATCACAGAGTCATCATAACATCATCACAAAATCATCGCACCGTCATCACTATATCATCACAGCATCATCACTGCATCATCACAAAATCATCAAAGTGTCATGACTGCATCATCACTGCATCATCACTGCATCTTAACAGCGTCATCACAGCGTCATTAAAGCGTCATCACAACATCATCACAGCATCACGGTGGCATCATCACTGCATCATCATTGCATCGTCACTACATCATCACAACATCATCACAGCATCATCAGAGAGTTATCCCAGCGTCATCACAGCATCACGGCGTCATCATCACTGCATCATCATTGCATCGTCACTACATCATCACAACATCATCACAGCATCATCAGAGAGTTATCCCAGCGTCACCACAGCATCATCACAACGTCATCACAGCATCATCGCAGCGTCATCACTTCATAATCACTGCATCATCACTGCATCGTCAGGTCATGATCACTGCATCATCAGAGCATCATCACAGCGTCATCAATGCATTATCACATCATTACCACGGCATCATCGCAGTGTCATCAATGCATCATCACAGCATTATCGCAGCGTCATTATTGCATTATCACATCATCGTCACTGCATCACCGCTTCATCATCACTGCATCATCACAGCGTCATCGCAGTGTCATTAATGCATTATCACAGCGTCATCACAGCGTCATCACAGCATCATTAGAGCGTCATCACAGCGTCATTACAGAATCATCACAGCATCATCACTGCGTCATCACTGCATCATCACTGCATAATCACTGCATCACCACAGCATCATCAGAGCATCATCACAGCATCATCTCAGAATAATTACTTAAAAATCACTTCATCATCAAAGCGTCATCACAGTATTATCACTGCATCATCATATCATCATCACGGCATCATCACAGCATCATCAAAATATCATCACATTGTCATCACAGCATCACGACAGCATCATCCCAGTGTCATCACTGCATCATCACAGCATCATCACAGTGTCATCACAGCATCATTACAGCATCATCACTGCATCATCACATCATCATCACTGCGTCATAACTGCATCATCACTGCATCATCACAGCATCATTACAGCCGAATCACTGCATCATCACATCATCATTCCTCCATTACATCATCATCTCAACATCATCAAAGCCTCATCACAGAGTTATCACTGCATAATCACAGCATCATCACAAAATCATCACTGCGTCATCACTGCATCATCACTACATCATCACACCATCATCACAGCATCATCACTGCGTCATCACTGCAGAATCACAGCATCATCATATCTTCATCACTGCATCACATCATCATCACAACATCATCAAAACGTCATCACAGTCATCACTACATCATCAAAGCATCATCACAAAATCATCACAGCGTCATCACTGTATCATCACTGCGCATTCAATGCATCATCACAGTATCATGTCAGAATCATCACAGCATCATTACTGCTTACTCATGCATCATAAAAGCGTCATCACAGTATCATCACTGCGTCATCACTGTGTCATCACTGCATTATCACAGCATCATCTCAGCATCATCACAGCATCATTACTGAAGAATCACTGCATCATCACATCATCATCACTGCATAATGACAGCATCATCACAGCATCATCACTGCATCATCCCAGCGTCATAAATACATCATCACAGCATCATTACTGCGTCATCAGAGCATCTTCACTGAGTCATCATTGCATCATCACTTGATAATAACTGCATCATTTCAGTATCATCTCATGTCATCACAGCATCAATACTGCAGAATCACTGCATCATCGCAGCATCATCACTTAATCATTACATCAACATCACAGCATCATTGCTGCATAATCACCACATCATCATTGCGTCATCAAATTGTCATCACTGCGTCATCACAGCATCATGTCATCGTCATCAAAGCGCCATCACTGCGTCATCATTGTATCATCACTACATCATTAATGCATCATTACAACAACATAACAGTATCATCAAAACAACATCAAAGCATCATCACATCATCATCACTGCATCAACACATAATCATTATTGCATCATTACATCACCATGACAGCATCATCGGATCGCCATCACTGCATCATCACAGCATAAAGACTGCATCATAATTTCATCATCACAATATCATCACAGCATTATAGCAGCATGATCACTGCATCATCACAGCATCATAACATCATCATCAATACATCATCACAGCATCATCACAGCATCATCAGAGCATCATCACAGCATCATCACTGCATCATCACAGCATCATCACTGCATAATCACATCATCATCACTTAATCATCACATCATCATCACAGCATCATTGCTGCATAATCACAGCATCATCACAGCATCAACACAACATCATTACATCATCATCATAGCATTATCACTGCATAATCACATCATCATCACATCATCACTGTATCATCACAGCATCAGCACTGCATCATCACTGCATCATCACAGCATCATCAAAACGTCATCAAAGCATCATCACAGCATCATCACAGCGTGATAACTGCATCATCACAGAGTAATCACAGCGTCATAATAACATCATCGCAGAATCACAACAACGTCATCACAGCATCACGACAGAGTCATCACAGCATCATCACAGCATCATCGCAGCATCATCACAGCATCATCATAGCATCATCACTGTATCATCACATCATCATCAAACATAATCATAGCATCATCACAGCATTATCACAGCATCATCACATCATCACTGTATCATCACAGCATCAGCACTGCATCATCACAGTATCGTCACTGCATCATCATATCTTCATCACTGCATCATCACTGCGTCATGACATCATCATCAGTGCAGCAACATATCTTCATCACAGCATCATCACAGTAACTGCATAATCACAGTAACGTCACACCATCATCAAAGCACCATCACAGCATCATCACATCATCATCACAGTATCGTCACTGCATCATCATATCTTCATCACTGCATCATCACTGCGTCATGACATCATCATCAGTGCAGCAACATATCTTCATCACAGCATCATCACAGTAACTGCATAATCACAGTAACGTCACACCATCATCAAAGCACCATCACAGCATCATCACATCATCATCACAGAATCATCACTGCGTCATCACTGCATCATCACTGCATCATTACTGCATCATCACAACATCATCTAACCATCATCACTGCCTCATGACAGCGTCATCACAGCATCACGACAGGGTTAGCGCCGCTTCACCACTGCATCATCACAGCCTCATCACTTCATCATCACATCATCATCACATGATCATCACAGCATCATCTTGCGTCATCACAGCATCATAACTGCATCTTCACTGCATCATCACAGTATCATCTCAGCATCATCACTGCATCATCACATCATCATCACTTTATCATCACATCATCATAACAGCATCATTGCTGCATAATCACAGCATCATCACAGCGTCATCATAACATCATCAAAACCTCATCAAAGGATCATCACATCATCATCACTGCGTCATCAGAGGGTAATCAAAGCATCATCACAGCATCGTCTAATCATCATCAAAGCGTCATCACAGCATCATCACTGTGTCATCAAATTGTCATCACTGCATCATCACAGCATCATGTCATTGTCATTAAAGCATCATCCCTGCGTCATCACTGTATCATCATTGCATCATCACAGCATCATCACAGCGTCATAACTACATCATCACAGAGTAATCACAGCGTCATAACTGCCTCATCACTGCATAATCAATGCATCACCACATCATCATCTCTGCATCATCACAACATCATTACTGCAGAATCACTGCATTATCGCAGCGTCATCACTGCATCATCACATCATCATCACTGCATCATCGCAGCATCATCACAGCGTCATCAATGCATCATCACAGCATCATCACTGCGTCATCAAAGTGTCATCAGAGCATCATCACTGCATCATCACTGCATCGTCAAAGCATCATAACAACGTCATCAAAGAATCATCACAACATCATCACAACATCATCACAGCAGCATCATTGCATCATCACAGAATCATCACAGCGTCTTCATAGCGTAATAACTGCATCATCACTCCATAATCGCTGTGTCATCACAACATCATCGCAGCATCAACACAGCATTATCACAGCGTCATCACTGCGTCATCAAAACGTCATTACTGCATCGTCAATGCATCATCACAGAGTCAACATAGCATCATCACAGCATCATCGCAGCATCATCACTGCATCATCACAATATCATCACTGCGTCATCTTAGCGTCATCACTACATCATCACTGCATCAGCACAGCATCATCACTGCGTCATCTTAGCGTCATCACTACATCATCACTGCATCAGCGCTGCATCATCACAGCGTCATCACTGCATCATCACAGCATCATCACTGCGTCATCACAACATCTTCACTGCATGACAGCATCATCACTGCATCATTTTTGCATCATCACTGCATAATCACTGCATCATCACAGCATCATATCACCATCATCAGAGAATTACTACTGTTTAGTCATTGCATCATCACATCATCATAACTGCATAATCACACCATCATCACAGAATGATCACAGCATCACGACAGCGTTATAAGAGCATCACGACAGCGTCATTACAGTATCATCACAGCATCATCACAAAATCATCACAGCGTCATCACAGCGTCATATCTGCATCATCACTGCATAATCACTGCATCATAACAGCATCAAAACTGCATCATCAGAGTATCATCACAGCATCATAACAGCATCACGACAGCGTTATCAGAGCATCGCGACAGCATCATCACATCATAATCACTGCATCATAACATCAACATCACAGCGTCATCACAACGTCATAACTGCATCAAAACTGCATCATAACTGCATCATCACAACGTCATCACTGCAACATCACGGCGTCATCACAGCGTCATCACAGCATCATCACTGCATCATCGCAGCATCATCATTGCATCTTAACAGCATCATCACAACATCATCAAAGCGTCATCAATCTTCATCACTGCATGATCAAAGCATCATCAAAAAATCATCACAGCATCATCGCAGCATCATCACTGCATCATCACAATATCATCACAGCGTCATCACAGCGTCATAAATTCATCATCACAGAATCATCACAGCATCATCAGAATATCATCGCAGCAGCATCACAGAATCACGACAGTGTTATAAGAGCATCACGACACCGTCATAACAGCATCATCACAGCATCATCACTACGTCATCACAGCGTAATCAAAGCATCATTACAGCATCACGAGAGCGTCATAACAGAATCACGACAGCGTCATCGCAGCGTCATCACTGCATCATCACAGCATCATCACAACATCATCAAAGCATCATCACAGCATCATCGCAGCGTCACACAGGATTATAACTGCATCATCACTGCATAATCATTGAATCATCACAGCATCATAACTGCATTATCAGAGTGTCATCACAGAATCATCACAGCATCATCACTGCATGATCAGTGCATCATGACATCATCATCACAACATCATCACAGTGTCATCACAGAATCATCACTGCATAATCACTGCATCATCACAAAATCATAACTGCATCATCACAGCATCATCACTGCGTCATCAAAGAATTATCACTGTCATCACTGCATCATCACATAATCATCACTGCATCATCACATCATCATCACTGCGTCATCACAGCATAATCACAGCATCATCACAGCACCATCACAGCATCATTATAGCGTCATCACAGCACCATTACTACATCATCAAATTGTCATCACTGCATCATCACAGCATCATCGCCTCGTCATCACAGCATCATCACTGCATCATCACAGCATCATCACTGCGTCATCAAAGAATTATCACTGTCATCACTGCATCATCACATAATCATCACTGCATCATCACATCATCATCACTGCGTCATCACAGCATAATCACAGCATCATCACAGCACCATCACAGCATCATTATAGCGTCATCACAGCACCATTACTTCATCATCAAATTGTCATCACTGCATCATCACAGCATCATCGCCTCGTCATCACAGCATCATCACTGCATCATCACAGCATAATCAACAGAATCATTACTGCATAATCACTGCATCACCACATAATCATTGCAGTGTCACCACAGCATCTTCACAGCATCACGACAGCGTCATCACAGTGTCATAACTGCATCATCACCGCATAATCACTGCATCATCCCAGCATCATCACTGACTAATCACAGCGTCATAACAGCATCATCGCAGAATCACGAGAACGTCATCACAGCATCACGACAGCGTCATCACAGCATCATCGCAGCATCATCACTGTATCATCACATCATCATCACAACATAATCATAGCATCATCACAGCATAATCACTGCATCATCACTGCACCATCACAGCATTATCAGAGCATCATCACTTCATCACTACATCATCACAACATCAGCACTGCATCATCACTGCATCATCACAGCATCATAACTGTATGATCACTGCATCATCACCCCATAATCACAGCATGATCACAGCGTCATAACAGTATCATCACAGCATCATCACATCGTCATCAAAGAGCCATCATAGCTTCATCACAGCATCATCACTGCATGATCCCTGCATCATCACTGCGTCATAACACCGTTATCATAGCATCATTACAGCATCATCACAGTGTTATCACTGCGTCATAACAGCATCATCTCAACATCATCAGACCGTCATCACAGCATCATCACTGCGTCATCATAGTGTCATTAGAGTATCATCACAGCATCACGACAGCGTCATCACAGCATCACGACAGTTTCATCAGAGCATCACGACAGCGTCATCACAGCATCAACACTACATCATCACTGCATCATCACATCCTCACTGCATAATCACTGCATCATCACAGCATCATAACAGCATCATCACAGTATCATCACTGCATAATCACATCATCACATCATCATCACAACATCATTACTGCAGAATCACTGCATCATCACATCATCATTACTGCATCACATCATCATCACAACATCATCAAAGCGTCATCAATCTTCATCACTGTATGATCAAAGCATCATCAAAAAATCATCACAGCATCATCACTGCATCATCACTGGGCAATCACTGCATCATCACAGCATCACCACAGTGTCATCACAGCATAATCACAGAACCATCACAAAATCATCACTGTGTCAGCACAGCATGATCACAGCATGATCACAGCATCGTCACAGAATCATAACTTCATCATCACCACATCACATCACCACATCACATCACATCATCACCAAAGCATCATCATAGTATCATCACTGTGTCGTCACATTATCATCACTGCATGATCACTGCATCATCACAGCTTCATCACTGCATCATCACAACATCATCACTGCATGACAGCATCATCACTGCTTCATCACTACATCATCACTGAATTATCACTGCATCATCACAGCATCCTCACAGCATCAATACTGTTTAATCTCTGCATCATCACATCATCATCACTGCATCATCACAGCATCATCACTGCATCATCACAGCGTCATCGCAGCATCAATACTGTTTAATCACTACATCATCACATCATCATCACAGCATCATTACTGCATCATCACATCATCATCACTACAACATCATAGCGTCATCACTGCTTCATCACTACATCATCACTTCGTCATCACAGCGTCATCACAGCGTAGTAAGAGCATCATCACATCATCATCACAGCATCATCACATTATCGTCACTGCGTCATCACAGATTCATCACTAAATAATCACAGCATCATCACAAAATCATAACAGCGTCATCACAGAGTCATAACTGCATCATCACAGCATCATCACTGCTTTAACACAGCTTCATCACAACATCATCACAACGTTATAACAATGTCATCACAGCATCATCACTGCATAATCACTGCATCATCACTACATCATCACGTCATGATCACTGCATTATCAGAGCATCATCACAGCGTCATCACTGAATCATCACATCATCATCACTGCACCATCAGAGCATCATCACAGCGTCATCAGTGCATTATCACATCATCACCACTGCATCATCGCAGTGTCATCAATGCGTCATCACAGCATCATCACAGCGTCATCACAGAATCATTACAGCATCATCACAGCATCATAACTGCATCATCACAACATCATCGCAGCGTCATCACTGCATCATCACATCATCATCAATGCAACATCACTGCATCATCGAATCATCATCACTGCATCATCATTGCATCATAACAGCATCGTCACAACATCATCAAAGCGTCATCAGTCTTCATCACAGCATAATCACTGCATCATAACTGGGCAATCACTGCATCATCACAGCATCACCACAGTGTCATCACAGCATAATCACAGAGTCATCACAAAATCATATCAGTGTCAGCACAGTATCATCACTGCATAATCACTGCATCATCACAGCATGATCACAGCATTGTCACAGAATCATCACTGCATCATCACCACATCACAACACCACATCACATCACATCATCACCAAAGCATCATCATAGCATCATCACTGTGTCGTCACATCATCATCACTGCATGATCACTGCATCATCACAGCTTCATCACTGCATCATCACAACATCATCACTGCATGACAGCATCATCACCGCTTCATCACTACATCATCACTGCATTATCACTGCATCATCACTGCATCATCACAGCATGATCACAGCATCAATACTGTTTAATCACTGCTTTATCACATCATCATCACTGCATGACAGCATCATCACTGCGTCATCACTGCATCATCACTGCATTATCACTGCATCATCACAGCTTCATCACAGCATCATCACAGCATCAATACTGTTTAATCACTGCATCATCACATCATCATGACTGCATCATCACTACGTCATCACTGCATCATCACTGCATCATCACAGAATCATCACTGTGTCATCACTGCATCATCACTACATCATCAAAGCATCATCTCAGCATCATCACAGAATAATTACTTAAAAATCACTTCATCATCAAAGCGTCATCACAGTATTATCACTGCATCATCACATCATCATCACTGCATTAGATCATCATCACAACATCATCAAAGCCTCATCACAGAGTTATCACTGCATCATCACAGCATCATCACAAAATCATCACAGCATCATCACTACATCATCACAGCATCATCACTACACCATCACTGCATCATCACATCATCATCACAGCATCATCACTGTGTCATCACTGCAGAATCACAGCATCATCACTGCAGAATCACTGCATCATCACAGCATCATCAGAGCATCATCACTGCGTTATCACATCATCATCTCATCATCATCATAATATCTTCATATCATTATCACTGCATAGTCACAGCATCGTCATAGAATCATAGCTTCATAATCACACCATCATCACAGCGTAATGACAGCATCATCAAAACATCATCACATCATCATCACAACATCTTCACTGCATCATGAGAGCATCATAACAGCATCATCACAGCATCATCGCAGAGTCATCACTGCATCATCACTGCATCATGACAGCGTCATCACAGCATCACGACATGGTTAGCGCCGCTTCATCACTGCATCATCACTTCATTATCACATCATCATCACATCATCATCAGATGATCATCACAGCATGATCTTGCGTCATCACAGCATCATAACTGCATCTTCACTGCATCATCACAGCCACATCACAGCATCATCACTGCGTCATCACAACATCATCACTGCGTCATCACTGCATCATCACTGCATCATCACAGTATCATCTCAGCATCATCACTGCATCATCACAGCATCATTACAGCCGAATCACTGCATCATCACAGCATCATCACAACATCATCACAGCATCATCACTACATCATCACTGCATCATCACAGCATCATCACTGTGTCATCACTGCAGAATCACAGCATCATCACTGCAGAATCACTGCATCATCACAGCATCATCAGAGCATCATCACTGCGTTATCACATCATCATCTCATCATCATCATAATATCTTCATATCATTATCACTGCATAGTCACAGCATCATCACAGAATCATTGCTTCATAATCACACCATCATCACAGCGTAATGACAGCATCATCAAAACATCATCACATCATCATCACATCTTCACTGCATCATGAGAGCATCATAACAGCATCATCACAGCATCATCGCAGAGTCATCACTGCATCATCACTGCATCATGACAGCGTCATCACAGCATCACGACATGGTTAGCGCCGCTTCATCACTGCATCATCACTTCATCATCACATCATCATCACATCGTCATCAGATGATCATCACAGCATGATCTTGCGTCATCACAGCATCATAACTGCATCTTCACTGCATCATCACAGCCACATCACAGCATCATCACTGCGTCATCACAACATCATCACTGCGTCATCACTGCATCATCACTGCATCATCACAGTATCATCTCAGCATCATCACTGCATCATCACATCATCATCACTTTATCACCACATCATCATAACAGCATCATTGCTGCATAATCACAGCATCATCACAGCGTCATCACAACATCATCAAAACCTCATCAAAGGATCATCACTGCATCATCACAGCATCATGTCATCGTCATTAAAGCATCATCACAGCGTCATCACTGTATCATCACAGAGTAATCACAGCGTCATAACTGCCTCATCACTGCATAATCAATGCATCACAACATCATCATCGCAGTGTCATCGCAGCATCTTCACAGCATCACGACAGCGTCATCACAGCATCACGACAGCGTCATTACAGCGTCATAACTGCATCATCACTGCATAATCACTGCATCATCCCAGCATCATCACTACGTCATCACAGCGTCATCACAGCGTTCAAGCTGCATAATCACACAATCATGACAGCATTATAATTGCATCATTACTGCATCGTCATAGCATCATCACATCATCATAACTGCATCATCACATCATCATCACTGCATCATAACAACATCATCAGAGCATCATCTCTGCGTTATCACAGCATCATCACTGCGTCATCTCTGCATCATCACATCATCATCACAACATAATCATAGCATCATCACAGCATAATCACTGCATCATCACTGCACCATCACAGCATTATCAGAGCATCATCACTTCATCACTACATCATCACAGCATCAGCACTGCATCATCACTGCATCATCACAGCGTCATAACAGTATCGTCACAGCATCATCACATCGTCATCAGAGTCATCATAGCTTCATCACAGCATCATCACTGCATGATCCCTGCATCATCACTGCGTCATAACACCGTTATCACAGCATCATTACAGCATCTTCACAGTGTTATCAGTGCGTCATAACAGCATCATCTCAACATCATCAGACCGTCATCACAGCATCATCACAGCGTCATCACAGCATCATCACAGCATCATCACCGCGTAAAGCCAGTGCCAACAAACCATCATCACAGCATCACAACAGTTTCATCAGAGCATCACGACAGCGTCATCACAGCAGCATCACATCCTCACTGCATAATCACTGCATCATCACAGCATCATCACTGCATCATCACAGCATCATCACATCATCCCATCATCATCACAACATCATTACTGCAGAATCACTGCATCATCACATCATCGTTACTGCATCACATCATCATCACAACATCATCAAAGCGTCATCAATCTTCATCACTGTATGATCAAAGCATCATCAAAAAATCATCACAGCATCATCAGTGCATCATCACTGGGCAATCACTGCATCATCACAGCATCACCACAGTGTCATCACAGCATAATCACAGAATCATCACAAAATCATCACAGTGTCAGCACAGCATCATCACTGCATAATCACTGCATCATCACAGCATGATCACAGCATCGTCACAGAATCATCACTGCATCATCACCACATCACCACATCACATCACATCATCACCAAAGCATCATCATAGTATCATCACTGTGTCGTCACATCATCATCACTGCATGATCACTGCATCATCACAGCTTCATCACTGCATCATCACAACAACATCACTGCATGACAGCATCATCACTGCTTCATCACTACATCATCACGGCATTATCACTGCATCATCAGAGCTTCATCACAGCATCATCACAGCATCAATGCTGTTTAATCACTGCATTATCACATCATCATCACTGCATGACAGCATCATCACTGCGTCATCACTGCATCATCACTGCATTATCACTGCATCATCACAGCTTCATCACAGCATCAATACTGTTTAATCACTGCATCATCACATCATCATCACTGCATCATCACAGCATTATCACAGCGTCATCACGGCATCATCACAACATCATCAAGGCGTCATCACAGCATCATCACAGCATCACGACAGGGTTATCACAGCATCATCGCAGCATCATAATGCGTCATCACAGCATCATCACTGCATGATCACTGCATCATCACTGCATCATCACAGCATCATCACTGCGTCATCAAATTGTCATCAGAGCATCATCACTGCATCATCACTGCATCGTCAAAGCATCATAACAGCGTCATCAAAGCATCATCACAACATCATCACAACATCATCACAGCAGCATCACTGCATCATCACAAAATCACCACAGCGTCTTCATAGTGTAATAACTGAATCATCACTCCATAATCGCTGCGTCATCACAACATCATCACAACATCATCGCAGCATCAACACAGCATTATCACAGCGTCATCACTGCATCATCAAAGCGTCATTACTGCATCGTCACTGCATCATCACAGAGTCAACATAGCATCATCACAGCATCATCCCTGCATCATCACATCATCATTGTAGCATCATCACAACATCATCGTTGCATCATCACTGCAGCATCACATCATCATCACTGCGTCATGACAGCATCATCGCAGAGTCATCACTGCATCGTCACATCATCGTCGCAGTACCACGACAGTGTCATCACAGAATCACAATAGCGTCATCGCAGCGTCATCACAGCATCACAACAGCATCATCACAATACCACGACAGCGTCATCACATAATCACAATAGTGTCATCATAGTGTCATCACAGCATCACCACTGCATCATCTCTACATCGTCACAGCATCACCACATCATCACCACTGCATCATCACATCATCATCACTGCATCATCACAGCATCATCACAGAATCATCACAGCGTTCAAGCTGCATAATCACACAATCATGACAGCATCATAACTGCATCATTACTGCATCGTCATAGCATCATCACATCATCATAACTGCATCATCACATCATCATCACACCATGATCACGGCATCATCAAATCGTCATCACTGCATCACTGCATATTCACAGCATCATCACATCATCACAGCGTTATCACAGCATCATCACAGCGTCATTACTGCATCATTACAGAATCATCACAGCACCATCACTGCATCATCACAGTGTCATAACAGCATCATCACAGCATCACGATGAGTGATCACAGCATCATCACAGTATCATCAGTGCATCATAACAGCATCATCGCAGCATCATCGCAGCTTCATCATTGCATCATCACAGCATCATCACAATATCAACGCAGCATCATCAGAGCATCATCAGAGCATCATAGCTGCCTAATCACAGCATCATCATAACGTCATCACAGCATCATCACAACATCATCACTGCATCATCACTGCATCGTCAAAGCATCATCACTGCATCATCACAGCATCGACACAGCATAATCGCGTCTTCATAACTACATTATCACAGCATCATAACAGTATCATCAAAGTATCATCACTGCGTCTTCACAGCATCATCTCTGCTTCATCACTGCATCATCACAGCATCTTCGCATCGTCTTCGCAACATCATCACTGCGTCATCACAGCATCATCTCTGCTTCATCACTGCATCATCACAGCATCTTCGCATCGTCATCGCAGCATCATTACTGCAACATCACTTCGTCATCAAAGCGTCATCACTACATGATCACTACATCATCACTGCATCATCACTGCATCATCACTGGGTCAGCACTGCATCATCTCAGCATCATCACATTATAATTACTGCATAAACACTGAATCATCACAGCGTTTTCACAGTATCATCACTGTATCATCACAGAATCATCACAGTATCATCACAGACTCATTACTGCTTACTCACTGCATCATCACAGCATCATGACAACATCAACACAGCATCATCACAGCATCATCACTGCGTCATCACTGCATCATCACTGCATCATCACTGCATCATCACATCATCATCACTGCATCATCACAGCATCATCTCAGCATCATCACAGCATCATTACTGCAGTATCATTGCATCATCGCATTGTCATGACTGCATCATCACAATATCATTACAGCGTCATCACAGTGACATAACTGCATCATAACTACATCATAACTGCATCATCAAAGAATCATCACTGCATCATCACAGCGTCATCACAACATCATCACAGAATATCGACAGCGTCATCACAGCATCATGATATCGTCATAACAACGTCATCACAGCGTCATAACAGCTTCATTAATGCGTCATCACAGCATCATCACAGCTTCATCAATGCCTCATCACAGCATCATCACAGCATCATCACACCATTATAAAATTATCATCACAGTATCATCACAGCATAATGACAGAATCATCATAGTATCATCACAGCATCATCACATCATCTTCACTGCGTCATCACAGCATCATCACAGCATCATCACAGTGTCATCACGGCATCATCGCATCATCACCACTGCATCATCACAGCATATTCACAGCATAATCAATGCATGCTCACTGCATTATCACAGCATCATCTCAGTGTCATCACATCATCATCACTGCGTCATCATCACTGCATCATCACAGCGTCATCATCACTGCATCATCACAGCGTCATCACAACATCATCACAGAATATCGACAGCGTCATCACAGCATCATGATATCGTCATAACAACGTCATCACAGCGTCATAACAGCTTCATTAATGCGTCATCACAGCATCATCACAGCTTCATCAATGCCTCATCACAGCATCATCACAGCATCATCACACCATTATAAAATTATCATCACAGTATCATCACAGCATAATGACAGAATCATCATAGTATCATCACAGCATCATCACATCATCTTCACTGCGTCATCACAGCATCATCACAGCATCATCACAGTGTCATCACGGCATCATCGCATCATCACCACTGCATCATCACAGCATATTCACAGCATAATCAATGCATGCTCACTGCATTATCACAGCATCATCTCAGTGTCATCACATCATCATCACTGCGTCATCATCACTGCATCATCACAGAATATTGACAGCGTCATCACAGCATCACGATATCGTCATAACAACATCATCACAGCGTCATAACAACTTCATTAATGCGTCATCACAGCATCATCACAGCATCATCACAGTGTCATCATAGCATTATAAAATTATCATCACAGTATTGTCACAGCATAATGACAGAATCATCATAGTATCATCACAGCATCATCACATCATCTTCACTGCGTCATCACAGCATCATCGCAGCATCACCACTGCATCATCACAACATCATCACAGCATCCTCACAACGTCATACCTGCATCATCACGACATAATCATTGCATCATCACAGCATCATAACTGCATCCAGATAGTATTATCACAGCGTCATTAGAGCGTCACGAGAGCATCATCACAGCATCATCGCAATGTCATCACTGCATCATCACAGCATCATTACTGCATAATCACTGCGTTATCACATCATCATCACTGCATCATCACAGCATCATAACAGCATAATCACTGCGTCATCACTACGTCATGACAGAATCATCTCTGCGTCATCACTGCATCATCACAGAATCATCTCAGCATCATAACTGCATTATTGCTGCATCATCACAGCATAATTTATGCATCATAACTGCGTCAC
Organism: Clangula hyemalis; assembly: GCA_963989345.1. The sequence goes on along the minus strand of CAXDIO010000092.1, from coordinate 44,464 downwards.
AAAAGCATCATCACTGCGTCATCACTGCATCATCATCATCACTGCATCATCACATCATCATCATCGCATCATTACTACGTCATCAAATTGTCATCACTGCATCATCACAGCATCATCGCCTCGTCATCACAGCATTTTCACTGTATCATCACAGCATAATCAACAGAATCATTACTGCATAATCACTGCATCATCACACCATCATCACAATATCATCATATCATCATCACAGCATCATCACAGCAACAAAACAGCATCATCACAGCATCACAATAGCATCATCACAGCGTCATCACAGAATCATCACAACATCATCACAGCATCATCACGGCATGATCACTGCATCATCACAGCATCATAACAGCATAATCACTGCGTCATCACTACGTCATGACAGAATCATCTCTGCGTCATCACTGCATCATCATTGAATCATCTCAGCATCATAACTGCATTATCACTGCATCATCACAGCATAATTAATGCATCATAACTGCGTCACAAATGCATCATCACTGCGTCATCACTGCATTATCTCATCATCATCACTACATCATCACAGCATCTTCACTGCATCATCACAAAATCATCACAGCGTCATCAAAGAGTCATAACTGCATCATCACTGCATCATCACTGATTCGTCACAGCGTCATCAAAACATCATCTCAGAATCATGAAAGATTCATTGCTGAATAATCACTGCATCATCAAAAAATCATCGCTGAGTCATCAATGCATCATCACTGCATCATCAGAGCGACATCACAGCTTCATCACTGCATCATCACATCATCATCACTGCATCATCACTGCATCATCGCAGCTTCATCACATCATCTTCACTGCGTCATCACATCAGCATCACAGCATCATCACAGCATCATAACTGCATCATCAGTACATAATCATTGCATCATCACAGCATCATAACTACATCCTGACAGTGTTATCACAGCGTCATCACAGCATCACAGAATCACAGAATCACAGAATTTCTAGGTTGGAAGAGACCTCAAGATCATCGAGTCCAACCTTTGACCTAATGCTAACAGTCCCCACTAAACCATATCCCTAAGCTCTACATCTAAACGTCTTTTAAAGACTTCCAGGGATGGTGACTCCACCACCTCCCTGGGCAGCCTGTTCCAGTGTCTAACAACCCTTTCAGTAAAGAAGTTCTTCCTAACATCTAACCTAAAACTCCCCTGGTGCAACTTAAGCCCATTCCCCCTCGTTCTGTCACCAGGCATGTGGGAGAACAGGCCAACCCCCACCTCACTACAGCCTCCTTTAAGGTATCTGTAAAGAGCAATAAGGTCGCCCCTGAGCCTCCTCTTCTCCAGGCAGAACAAGCCCAGCTCCTTCAGAGGCTCCTCGTAGGACTTGTTCTCCAGGCCCCTCACCAGCTTCGTCGCCCTTCTCTGGACCCGCTCAAGCACCTCGATGTCCTTCTTGTAGCAAGGGGCCCAAAACTGAACACAGTACTCGAGGTGTGGCCTCACCAGAGCTGAGTACAGGGGGACGATCACCTCCCTAGCCCTGCTGGTCACACTGTTTCTGATACAAGCCAGGATGCCGTTGGCCTTCTTGGCCACCTGAGCACACTGCTGGCTCATATCCAGTTGACTGTCCACCATCACTCCCAGAAGTATAATGACCACAGCAAATTCACAGCATAATGACCGAGTCATCACAGCATCATCACAGCATAATCACAGCATCATCACAGAATCATCGCCGTGTCATCAATGCATCATCACAACATCATCACAACATCAAAGCAGCAGCATCACAACATCATCACAGCGTCTTCACTGCATCATCACAATATCATTACAGCGTCATCACAGCGTCATAACTGCATCATCACTGCATATCACTGCATCATCACAGCATCATCACAGCGTCATCACAACATCATTACTACATCATCAAATTGTCATCACTGCATCATCACTGCATCATCACAGCATCATCACAGTATCATCCATGCATAATCACATTGTCATCACTGCATCATTACATCATCATCACTGCATTATCACAACGTAATCACAGCATCATCACAGGATCATCACAGCATCATCATAGTATCATCGCAGCATTATCACTACGTAATCAAATTGTCATCACTGCATCATCACAGCATAATCACTGCATCATCAGTGCATCATCACATCATCATCACTGCATAATCACTGCATTATCACAGCATCATCACTGCATTATCACAGCATCATCACTGCATAATCACGGCATTATCACAGCATCATCACAGGCTCATCCCAGCGTCATCACTGCGTCATCACATCGTCATCACAGCATCATCTAAGCATAATCACAGCATCATTACTGCATCATCACATCATCATCACTGCATCATCACTGCATCATCACAGCATCATCACTGCATCATCACAGAATCATCTCTGCGTCATCACTGCATCATCAGAGAATCATCTCAGAATCATCACTGCATTATCACTGCATCATCAAAGCATCATTAATGCATCATCAATGCATCATCTCATCATCATCACTGCATCATCACATCATCATAACTGCATTATAACAGCATCATCCCCTCGGCATCACAGCATCATCGCTGCGTCATCACTGCATCATAAGTGCGTCATCACTGCATCATCACAGCATCATAATAATATCATCATATCATCATCACAGCATCATCACTGCATCATCACAGCATAATCAACAGAATCATTACTGCATAATCACTGCATCATCACAGCATCATCACAATATCATCACAGCGTCATCACAGAGTCATAAATACATCATCACTGCATAATCAGTGCATCATCAAAGCGTCATAACAACTTCATGACATAGTCTTCACAGCATAATGACGGAGTCATCACAGCGTCATCACAGCATCGTCACAGCATAATCACAGCATCATCACAGTATCATCGCCGCGTCATCAATACATCATCACAGCATCATCACAACATCAAAGCATCTTCATCAGAGCATCATCACAGCATCATCACAGTGTCATTACAGCATCATCGCAGAGTCATCACTGCATCATCACAATATCATTACAGCATCATCACAGCGACGTAACTGCATCATCACTACATCATAACTGCATCACCACAGCATCATCACTTCATTATCACAGCGTCATAACTCTATCATCACTGGATCATCACAGCATCATCACAACATCATCACAGCATCATCACAGCATCATCGCAGCGTCACACAGCGTCATAACTGCATCATCACTGCATCATAATTGCATCATCAAAGCATCATAACTGGATCATCACATTATCATCACAGAATCATAACAACATCATTACTGCTTACTCACTGCATCATCACAGCGTCATCACAGTATCATCACAGCATCATCACTGCATAATCACTACATCATCACTGCGTCATCGCAGCATCATCACAGCATCATTACATCATATTCACTGCATCAGCACAGCATTATTAAAGCATCATCACAGCGTCATCACTGCATTATCACAACACCATCACAGCATCATCACAGCGTCATAACTGCATCATCCCTACATAATCATTGTATCATCACAGCATCATCACTGTATAATCACAATACCATCACAGCATCATCACAGCATCATTACTGCATAATCACTGCGTCATCACAGCATCATCACGGCATGAAAACTGCATCATCACAGCATAATCACTGCGTCATAACAGCATAATCACTGCATCATCACAGAATCATCTCAGCATCATCACTGCATTATCACTGCATCATCACAGTGTCATTACTGCATCCTCACTGCGTCATCAAAGCATCATCACTGCGTCATTACTGCATCATCTCATCATCATCACTACATCATCACATCATCATCACTGAATCATAACAGCATCATCGCCTCGTCATCACGGCATCATCGCTGCGTCATAACTCCATCAAAAGTGTATCATCACAGATTCATCACTGCATCATCACATCATCATCACTGCGTCATCACAGTGTAATCACAGCATCATCACAGCAGCATCACAGCATCATCATAGTGCCATCACAACATCATTACTACGTCATCAAATTGTCATCACTGCATCATCACAGCATCATCGCCTCGTCATCACAGCATCATAAGTGCATCATCACTGCATCATCACAGCATCATAATAATATCATCATATCATCATCACAGCATCATCACTGCATCATCACAGCATAATCAACAGAATCATTACTGCATAATCACTGCATCATCACAGAATCATCACAATATCATCACAGCGTCATCACAGCGACGTAACTGCATCATCACTACATCATAACTGCATCACCACAGCATCATCACTGCATTATCACAGCGTCATAACTCTATCATCACAGCATCATCACTGGATCATCACTACATCATCGCAGCATCATCGCAGCGTCATAACTGCATCATCACAGCATCATCAGAACATCATTGCAGCATCATCACAGTATCATCACTGCATAATCACTGTCTAATCAAAGCATCATCGCATCGTCATCACTGCATCATCACATCATCATCAGAACATCATCACAGTGTCATTACAGCATCATCGCAGCATCATCACTGCATCATCACAATATAATTACAGCGAAATAACTGCATCATCACTACATAATAACTGCATCATCACAGCATCATCATAGCATCATCGCAGCGTCATCACTGCATCATCACAGCATAATTACTGCAAAATCACTGCGTCATCACTGCATTATCTCTGCATCATCACAGCATCATCACAACATAACAACAGCGTCCTCACAGCATCACGATAGTGTCATCAGAGCGTCATCACAGAATCATCACGGCATGATCACTCTACCATCACACCATCATCGCTACGTCATCACAGAATCATCTCTGCGTCATCACTGCATCATCACAGAATCATCTCAGAATCATCACTGCATTATCACTACATCATCAAAGCATCATTAATGCATCATCAATGCATCATCTCATCATCATCACTGCATCATCACATCATCATAACTGCATTATAACAGCATCATCCCCTCGGCATCACAGCATCATCGCTGCGTCATCACTGCATCATAAGTGCATCATCACAGCATCATCACAGCATCATCACATCATCATCACATCATCATCACTGCGTCATCACAGCGTAATCACAGCAGCATCACAGCATCATCATAGTGCCATCACAGCATCATTACTACGTCATCAAATTGTCATCACTGCATCATCACAGCATCATCGCCTCGTCATCACAGCATCATAAGTGCATCATCACTGCATCATCACAGCATCATAATAATATCATCATATCATCATCACAGCATCATCACTGCATCATCACAGCATAATCAACAGAATCATTACTGCATAATCACTGCATCATCACAGCATCATCACAATATCATCACAGCGTCATCACAGAGTCATAAATACATCATCACTGCATAATCAGTGCATCATCAATGCGTCATAACAACTTCATGATATAGTCTTCACAGCATAATGACGGAGTCATCACAGCGTCATCACAGCATCGTCACAGCATAATCACAGCATCATCACAGTATCATCGCCGCGTCATCAATGCATCATCACAGCATCATCACAACATCAAAGCATCTTCATCAGAGCATCATCAGAGCATCATCACAGCGTTATTACAGCATCATCGCAGAGTCATCACTGCATCATCACAATATCATTACAGCGTCATCACAGCGACGTAACTGCATCATCACTACATCATACTGCATCACCACAGCATCATCACTGCATTATCACAGCGTCATAACTCTACCATCACAGCATCATCACTGGATCATCACTGCATCATCACTACATCATCGCAGCGTCATCACTGCATCATCACAGCATCATCAGAACATCATCACAGCATCATCACAGCATCATCGCAGCGTCACACAGCGCCATAACTGCATAATCACTGCATCATAATTGCATCATCACAGTATCATAACTGGATCATCACATTATCATCACAGAATCATCACAACATAATTACTGCATAAACACTGCATCATCACAGCGTCATCACAACATCATCACTACATAATCACATTATCATCACTGCATCATCACATGATCCTCGCAGCGACATCACAGCAACATCACATCATCTTCAATTTTTCATCATAGACTCATCACAGCGTAATAATTGCATGATCACTGCATAATCACAACGTAATCACAGCATCATCACAGCATCATTACTGCATTATCACTGCATAATCACTGCATCATCACAGCATCATCACTGCTTTAACACAGCTTCATCACAACATCATCACAACGTTATAACAACGTCATCACAGCATCATCACTGCATAATCACTGCATCATCACTGCATCATCACGTCATGATCACTGCATTATCAGAGCATCATCACAGCGTCATCACTGAATCATCACATCATCATCACTGCATTATCAGAGCATCATCACAGCGTCATCACAGCATCATCACAACATCATCACAGCATCATCACAGCATCATTGCAGCATCATCACAGCATCATAACTGCATCATCACAGCATCATCGCAGCGTCATCACTGCATCATAACAGCATCATCACTGCATCATCACTGCATCATCGAATCATCATCACTGCATCATCATTGCATCATAACAGCATCATCACAACATCATCAAAGTGTCATCAATCTTCATCACTGCATGATCAAAGCATCATCAGAAAATCATCACAGCATCATCACTGCATCATCACTGGGCAATCACTGCATCATCACAGCATCACCACAGTGTCATCACAGCATAATCACAGAATCATCACAAAATCATATCAGTGTCAGCACAGCATCATCACAGCATGATCACAGCATCGTCACAGAATCATCACTGCATCATCACAACATCAACACTGCATGACAGTATCATCACTGCTTCATCACTACATCATCACTGAATTATCACTGCATCATCACAGCTTCATCACAGCATCATCACAGCATCAATACTGTTTAATCACTGCATTATCACATCATCATCACTGCATGACAGCATCATCACTGCGTCATCACAGCATCATCACTGCATCATCACAGCATCATCACTGCATCATCACAGCGTCATCGCAGCATCATCACTGCATGATCACTGCATCGTCACAGCATCAATACTGTTTAATCACTGCATCATCACATCATCATCACAGCATCATTACTGCATCATCACATCATCATCACTACAACATCACAGCGTCATCACTGCTTCATCACTACATCATCACTTCGTCATCACAGCGTCATCACAGCGTAGTAAGAGCATCATCACATCATCATCACAGCATCATCACATTATCATCACTGCGTCATCACAGCATCATCACTAAATCATCACAGCATCATCACAAAATCATAACAGCGTCATCACAGAGTCATAACTGCATCATCACAGCATCATCACTGCTTTAAAACAGCTTCATCACAACATCATCACAACGTTATAACAACGTCATCACAGCATCATCACTGCATAATCACTGCATCATCACGTCATGATCACTGCATTATCAGAGCATCATCACAGCGTCATCACTGAATCATCACAACATCATCATTGCACCATCAGAGCATCATCACAGCGTCATCACAACATCATCACAACATCATCACAGCGTCATCACAGCATCATTGCAGCATCATCACAGCATCATAACTGCATGATCACTGCATCATCAAATCGTCATCACTGCATCATAGCTGCCTATTCACAGCATCATCACAGCGTCATCACAGCATCATCACTGTTTCAACACCTCATCATCACTGCATCCTCACTGCATCATCACATCATCATCCCTGCATCATCACATCATCATTGTAGCGTCATCACAACATCATCGTTGCATCATCACTGCAGCATCACATCATCATCACTGCGTCATGACAGCATCATCGCAGCGTCATCACTGCATCGTCTCATCATCGTCGCAGTACCACGGCAGTGTCATCACAGAATCACAATAGCGTCATCGCAGCGCCATCACAGCATCACCACAGCATCATCACAATACCACGACAGTGTCATCACATAATCACAATAGTGTCATCACAGCATCACCACAGCATCATCACTGCATCATCATATCATCATCACAGCATCATCACTGCGTCATCACTGAGTCATCACATCATCATCACAGCATCATCACAGCATCATCACTACGTCATCACAGCATCATCACAGTGTTCAAGCTGCATAATCACACAATCATGACAGTATCATAACTGCATCGTTACTGCATCGTCATAGCATCATCACATCATCATAACTGCATCATCACATCATCATCACTGCATCATCACAGCATCATCTCAGCATAATCACAGTATCATTACTGCAAAATAACTGTTTCATCACATCATCATCACTGCATAATCATATGATCATCACAGCATCATCACACCATCATCACACCATGATCACGGCATCATCAAATCGTCATCACTGAATCATAGCTGCATATTCACAGCATCATCACAGCATCATCACATCATCACAGCGTTATCACAGCATCATCACAGCGTCATTACTGCATCATTACAGAATCATCACAGCACCATCACTGCGTCATCACAGTGTCATAACAGCATCATCACAGCATCATGACAATGTCATCACAGCATTACGACAGAGTGATCACAGCATCATCACAGTATCATCAGTGCATCATAACAGCATCATCGCAGCATCATCGCAGCTTCATCATTGCATCATCACAGCATCATCACAATATCAACGCAGCATCATCAGAGCATCATCAGAGCGTCATCGCAGCGTCATCACAGCATCATTACTGCCTCATCACTGCATCATCACTGCATCATCACTACATCATCACTGCTTCATCACTGCTTCATCAAAGCATCGTCGCATTGGCATGACTGCATCATCACAATATCATTACAGCGTCATCACAGCGACATAACTGTATCATAACTACATAATAACTGCATCATCAAAGAATCATCACTGCATCATCACAGCGTCATGAAAGCATCATAAATTCATCATCACTTCATATCACTGCATCATCACAGCATAATCACTGCGTCATAACAGCATCAACACAGCATAATCACAGCATCATCAGAGCATCACGAGTGTCATCACAGCATCACTGCAGCATCATCACAAAGTCATCACAAAGTCATCAAAGCATCATTACTGCATCATCACTGCAACATGACTGCATCATCACAGCATAATCACAGCATGATCACAGCGTTATCGCAGCGTCATCACAGTATCATGACAGCATCATGACAGCGTCATCACTGTATCATCACAGCATCTTCACATCATTATCACAGAGTCATCATAGCTTCATCACAACATTATCACTGCATCATCACAGCATCATCACTGCGTCATCACAACATCATTTCAGCAAAACCACAGCATCATTACTGCAGAATCAGTGCATCATCACATAATCATCACCGCATCATCACATCATCATAACAGCATCATCACTTCGTCATCACTGTGTTATCACATAAACATGACTGCGTAATCACAGCATCACGGCAGCGCCATCACTGCAGCATCACATCATCATCACTGCATCATGAGAAAATCATCAAAGCATCATCACTGCGTTATCACAGCATCATCACTGCGTCATCACTGCATCATCATATCATCATCGCTGCATCAACGTAGCATCATCTCAGCATAATCACAGCATCATTACTGCAGAATCACTGCATCATCACAGCATCATCACTGCGTTATCACAGCATCATCTCATCATCATCATAATATCTTCATATCATTATCACTGCATAATCACAGCATCATCACAGCATCATAGCTTCATAATGACACCATCATCACAGCGTAATGACAGCATCATCAAAACATCATCACATCATCATCACTGCGTCATCACAGCATCTTCACTGCATCATGAGAGCATTATAACAGCATCATCACAGCATCATCGCAGAGTCATCTCTGCATCATCACTGCATCGTTACAGCATCATCAAAGCGTCATCACAGCGTCATAACTGCATAAACTCGGCATCATCACAGCATCATCAATGCGTCATCACAGCGTCATAACAGCATCATCACTGCATCATCTCAGCATCATCAGAGCATCATCAATGCGTTATCAAAGCATCATCAAAGCATTTTAAATACATCATCATAGAATCATCAAAACATCATCGCAGGATCATGACAGCATCACAACAGCGTTATCAGCGCATCATGACAACGTCATTACAGCATCATCTCAGAATCATCACATCATCATCACAGCATCATCACAGCATCATAACTGCACCATCACAGAATCATCACAACATAATCATAGCATCATCACAGCATCATCAGTGTATCATCACTGCATCATCACAGCATCATCAAAACATCATCACTGCAACATCACAATATCATCACTGCATGATCAATGCATCATCTCACCATCATCACAGTATCAATACTGCAGAATCTCTGCATCATCACATCATCATCACTGCATCATCACATCATTAACACTGCATGATCACAGCGTCATCACTGCGTTATCACAGCATCATTACATCATCATCACTGCATCATCACAGCATCATCACTGCGTCATCACTGCATCATCACTGTATCATCACAGCATCATCACATCATCATCACTGCGTCATCACAGAATCATCACAGCATCATCACAGCATGACCATAGGGTTATCACAGAATCATCACTGCGTCATTACTGCATCATCAATGCATCATCACTGCATCATCACAGAATCATCTCAGCATCATCACAGCATCATTACTGCAGAATCACTGCATCATCACATCATCATCACTGCGTTATCACAGCATCATTACATCATCATAACTGCATCATCACATCATCATCACAGAATCATCACAGCATCACGGCATCATCACAGCATCATCTCAGCATCATCACAGTATCAACATTGCAGAACCACTGCATCATAACAGCGTTATAACAGCATCATCATAGCATCATCACAGCCCCATCACTGCGTTATCACAGCATCATGACAGCATGACCATAGCATTATCAGAGCATCATCGCTGCGTCATTACTGCATCATCAATGCATCATCACAGCATCAACACAGCATTATCACAGCGTCATCAAAGCGTCATCACAGCGTCATTACTGCATCATCACAATATCATCACAGCATCATCACAGCATCATAACTTCATCATCACTGCATCATTACTGCATAAACACTGCATCATCACAGCGTCATCACAGCATCATCACTACATAATCACATCATCATCACTGCATCATCACATGATCCTCGCAGCGACATCACAGCAACATCACATCATCTTCACTTTGTCATCATAGAGTCATCACAGCATAACTGCATGATCACTGCATAATAACAACGTAATCACAGCATCATCACTGTGTCATCACAACATCATCACTGCGTCATCATTGCATCATCAGGTCATAATCACTGCATCATCACAGCATCATCTCAGCAACATCACAGCATCATTACTGCATAATCACTGCATCATCACATCATCATCACTGCATGATCACTGCGTCATCATTGCATCATCAGGTCATAATCACTGCATCATCACAGCATCATCTCAGCAACATCACAGCATCATTACTGCATAATCACTGCATCATCACATCATCATCACTGCATGGTCACTGCGTCATCATTGCATCATCAGGTCATAATCACTGCATCATCACAGCATCATCTCAGCAACATCACAGCGTCATCACTGCATCACCACAGCTTCATCACATCATCATCACTGCATCATCACAGCGTCATAACAGCATCATCACAGCATCATCACAGCTACTTCAGAGCAACAACACAGCGTCATCACTACCTCATCACTACAGACTCAAATTGTCATCACAACGTCACCACAGCATCAAAAGAAGGGTATGGCATCGTCATAACTGTATCATCACAGCTTAATCATTGCATCATCACAGCGTCATCACTGCATCGTCACTGCGTCATTACACCATCATTACTGCGTCATCATGGCGTCATCTCAGCATCATCACAGCATCATCACAGCATCATCGCAGCGTCATCACTGAAAAGTTACACAATCATCACAACATCATCACAGCATAATCACTGCGTCATCACAGCATAATCACTGCATCATCACTACAGCAACACTGCATTATCACTGCTTCATCAAAGCATCATCACACCATCATGACTGCACCACCACAGCATCATCATCACAGCATCATCACAGCATCATCACTGCGTCATCAAAGAACTATCACTGTCATCACTGCATCATCACATCATCATCAATACGTCATCACAGCGTAATCACAGCATCATCACAGCACCATCACAGCATCATTATAGCGTCACCACAGCGCCATTACTACGTCATCAAATTGTCATCACTGCATCATCGAATCATCATCACTCCATAATCACAGCATCATCTCAGCATCATCACAGCATGAGTACTGCGGAATCACTACATCATATCATCATCATTACTGCATCATCACATCATCATCACTGCATGATCACTGCGTCATCACAGCATCATCACTGCATCATCACAGCATCATCACAGAAAAATTATTGCGTTATCACAGCATCATCACTGCGTCATTACTGCATAATCACTGCATCATCACTGCATCATGTCAGCACCGACACAGCATCATTACTCCAGAATCACATCATCATCATTGCATCATCGGATCATCATCACATCATCATAGCTACATAATCACAGCATCATCACACTGTAATCACAGCATCATAACAACATCATCAAATCATCATCATTGCGTCATCACAGCATCATTGAAGCATCATAACTGCATCGTCATAGCATCATAATAACATCATCATAGCATTGTCACTGCATCATAACTGCAACAACACTGCATCATCACAGCGTCATCACAGCATCATAATTGTGTCATCACAGCTTCATCACAGCATCATCACAGCATCATCACTGCGTCATCACAGCATCATCTCAATACCATCACAGTATCATTACTGCTTACTCACTGCATCATAACACGTTCATCACTGCATCTTCACAAAATCATCACAGCGTCATCAAAGCGTCATAACTCCATCATCACTGATTCGTCACAGCGTCATCAAAACATCATCTCAGAATCATCACAGGTTCATTACTGCATAATTACTAAATCGTCACAGCATCACTGCAGTATCATCACTACATCATCGAATCATCATCACTGCATCATCCCGTCATCATCAATGCATTGCCACTGCATAATCACAGCATCATCATTTCATCATCAAATCATCATCACAGCATCATAGCTGCATAATCACACCATCATTACAGCATAATAACTGCATCATTTCTGCATCGTCATAGCATCATCACATCATCATAACTGCATCATCACATCATCATCACTGCATCATCTCAAAATCATCAGAGCATCATCAATGTGTAACCACAGCATCATCACTGCGTCATCACTGCATCATCACTGCATCATCACTGCATCATCTCAGCATCATCACAGCATCATTACTGCAGAATCACTGCATCATCACATCAGCATCGCTGCATAATCATATCATCATCACTGCATCATCACACCATCATCACACCATGATCACTGCATCATCAAATCGTCATCACTGCATCCTCACTGCATCATCACATCATCATCCCTGCATCATCACATCATCATTGTAGCGTCATCACAACATCATCGTTGCATCATCACTGCAGCATCACATCATCATCACTGCGTCATGACAGCATCATCGCAGCGTCCTCACTGCATCGTCACATCATCGTCACAGTACCACGACAGTGTCATCACAGAATCACAATAGCGTCATCGCAGCGTCATCACAGCATCACCACAGCATCATCACAATACCACGACAGCGTCATCACATAATCACAATAGTGTCATCATAGTGTCATCACAGCATCACCACAGCATCATCACTGCATCATCATATCATCATCAAAGCATTATCACAGTGTCATCACTGCGTCATAACATCATCATCACATCATCATCACAGCATCATAACTGCATCATCACTGCGTCATCACTGCATCATCACATCATCATCACTGCATCATCACACCATCATCTCAGCATAATCACAGCATCATTACTGCATCATCAGAGCATCATCTCAGTATTATCTCAGCATCATCACAGCATCATTACTGCTTACTCACTGCATCATCACAGGGTCTTCACAGCATCACCACTGCATCATCACATCATCTTCACATCATCATCACAGCATCATCACTGCATCATCAGAGCATAATCTCAGCATTATCTCAGCATCATCACAGCATCATTACTGCAGAATCACTGCACAATCACATCATCATCACAGCATCATCACAATTTCATCACAGCATCATTACTGCATAATCACTACATCATCACAAAATCATCACAGAGTCAGAACAGCATCATCACTACATAAACACTACAATATCATAGCATCATCACAGCATCATCAGTGCATCATAACATCGTCATCACTGCATCATCACAGCATCATCTCAGCATGATCTCAGCATCATCACAGCATCATTACTGCAGAATCACAGCATCATCACCGCATCATCACTGCATCATAACATCATCATCACATCATCATCAAAGAATCATCGCATTGTCATCAGAGCATCATTACAGCGTCATTACAGCATCATCACAGCGTCATCACAGCATCATTACTGCATCATCACAGCATCACCAGTATGTCATCTCAGAGTCATCACAGCGTAATAACAGCATCATCACAGCATCATCATTACATCATCACAGCATTATTACTGCTTACTCACTCCATCATCACAGGGTCTTCACAGCATCATCACAGCATCATCACTGCATCATCACAGCATCATTACTGCAGAATCACTGCATCATCACTGCGTCATCAGAACATCATCACTGAATGATCAATCCATCATCACAGCATCATCACAGCATCATCACTGTGTCATCATTACATCATCACAGCATCAGCATTGCATCATCACTGCATCATCACAGCATCATTGCAGTATCATCACAGAATCATCACTGCATCACCACAACATTATCACTGCATGATCACTCCATCATCACAGAATCATCACAGCATCATCACTGCATCATCTGAGAATCATCACTTCATGATCACTGCATCATAACAGCAGCATCACAGTATCATCACAGTTTCATCACAGCATCATTACTGCATAATCACTGCATCATCAGAGCATCATTACATCATCATCACAAAATTATCAGTGTCAGAACAGCATCATTACTGCATAATCACAGCATCATCACAGCATCATCATATCATCATTACAATATCATCACAGTGTCAGAACAGCATCATCACTGCATAATCACTACATTATCACAGCATCATCACTGCATCATCACTGCATCATCACAGTATCATCACTTCGTCATCACATCGTAATAAGAGCATCATCACAGCATCATCATTGCGTCATCACAGCATCATCACTAAATCATGACAGCATAATCACAAAATCATCACAGCGTCATCACAGCATCATAACAGCATTATAACAGCATCATCACATCATCATCACAGCATCATCACTGCATAATCACTGCATCATCACAGCATCATCGCAGCGTCATCATTGCATCATCACATCATCATCAATGCATTATTAGACCATCATCACAGCATCATCACTGCATCATAACAGCATCATCACAGCATAATCACAGCATCAGCAAACCGTTATCACAGCGTCATCACAGCATCCTCACATCATCGTCACTGCATCATCACAGAATCATCAGAGCATCGTCTCAGCATCATCACTGAATCCTCACGTTCTTATCACTGCATCATCACAGCATCAGAACTGCATCATAACAGTGTCATCACAGCATCATCATAGCATCATCATCACAGCGTCATCACAGCATCATCGCAGCGTCATCACAGCGTTATCACAGCATCATCAGAGCATCATCACAGCATCACGACAGGGTAATCACAGCGTCATCACAGCATCATCACTTCATAATCACTGCATCATCACAGCATCATCACTGCATCATCACAAGATCATCACAGTTTCATCACCGCATCATCACATCAGCATCACAGAATCATCGCATCGTCATCACAGCATCATCACAGCGTCATCACAGCGTCATCACATCATCACCGAATAATCACTGCGTCATCACAGCATCATCACAAAATCATCACAGTGTCAGAACGGCATCATCACTACATAAACACTACAATATCATAGCATCATCACAGCATCATCAGTGCATCATCACAGCATCATCACTGCGTCATAACTGCGTCATCACTGCATCATCACAGCATCATTACTGCAGAATATCTGCATCAATACAGCATCAAAACTGCGTCATAAAATCATCAGAGTGTCATTAATGCATCATCACAGCATCATCACTGCATCATCACTGCACAATCACTGCATCATCACAGCATCATCAAAGTGACATCACAGCATCATCACAGCATCATCACAACATCATCACTGCGTCATCAGAACATCATCACTGAATGATCAATCCACCATCACAGCATAATCACAGCATCATCACTGTGTCATCACTGCATCATCACAGCATCAGCACTGCATCATCACTGCATAATGACAACATCATCACAGCATCATCACTGTGTCATCACTGCATCAGCACAGCATCATCACTGCGTCATCACAGCATCATCACCGCATCATCACTGCATCATCACTGCGTCATCAGTACGTCATCACTGCATCATCACTGCATCATCACAGAATCATCACTGCGTCATCACTGTGTCATCACTGCATAATCACGGCATCATCACAGCATCATCACATCATCATAACAAAATCATCACAGTGTCAGAACAGCATCATCACTGCATAATCACTACATTATCACAGCATCATCACAGCATCATCACTGCATCATCACAGCATCATCTCAGCATGATCTCAGCATCATCACAGCATCATTACTGCAGAATCACAGCATCATCACCGCATCATCACTGCATCATAACATCATCATCACATCATCACCAAAGAATCATCGCATTGTCATCAGAGCATCATTACAGCGTCATTACAGCATCATCACAACATCATCACATAGAATCATAGAATATCCTGAGTTGGAAGGGACCCTTAAGGATCATCAAGTCCAACTCTTGACACCGCACAGGTCTACCCAAAAGTTCAGACCATGTGACTAAGTGCACAGTCCAATCTCTTCTTAAATTCCGACAGGCTCGGTGCAGTGACCACTTCCCTGGGGAGCCTGTTCCAGTGTGCAATCACCCTCTCTGTGAAGAACCCCCTCCTGATGTCAAGCCTAAATTTCCCCTGCCTCAGCTTAACCCCGTTCCCGCGGGTCCTGTCACTGGTGTTAATGGAGAAAAGGTCTCCTGCCTCTCGACACCCCCTTACGAGGAAGTTGTAGACTGTGATGAGGTCTCCCCTCAGCCTCCTCTTCTCCAGGCTGAACAGGCCCAGTGACCTCAGCCGTTCCTCGTACGTCTTCCCCTCCAGGCCTTTCACCATCTTCGTAGCCCTCCACTGGACACTCTCCAACAGTTTCATCATCACGGCATCATCTCAGCATCATAACAGCATCATTACTACATCATCACAGCTTCATCACATCATCATCACTGCATCATCACAGCATCATCACATCATCATCACTGCGTCATCACAGCATCATCAGAACATCATCACAGCATCATCTCAGAATCATCGCAGCATCATTACTGCTTACTCATACATCATAAAAGCGTCATCACAGTATCATCACTGCATCATAAATACATCACCAGTGCATCATCGCGTCATCATCACTGAATCATCACATCATCATCACTGCATCATAACAACATCATCACAGCTTCATCACTGAACCATCACAGCATCATCACTGCGTCATCACTGCATCAGCACAGCATCATTACTGCGTCATAACAGAATCATCACTGCATCATCACTACAACATAACTGCATCATCACTGCATCATCACAGCATCATTACTGCAGAATCACTGCATCATCGCAGCGTCATCACTGCGTCATCACAGTATCATCACTGCGTCATCATTGCATCATCACTGCATAATCACTGCATCATTTCAGCATCATCTCATATCATCACAGCATCAATACTGCAGAATCATTGCATCATCACAGCATCATCACTGCATCATCACAGCATCATTACTTAATCATCACATCAACATCACAGCATCATTGCTGCATAATCACCGCATCATCACTGCGTCATCAAATTGTCATCACTGCATCATCACAGCATCATGTCATCGTCATCAAAGAGCCATCACTGCGTCATCACTGTATCATCACTACATCATTAATGCATCATAACAACAACATAACTGTATCATCAAAACAACAACAAAGCATCATCACATCATCATCACTGCATCAACACATAATCATTATTGCATCATTACATCATCATGACAGCATCATCACATCGTCATCACTGCATCATCACAGCATAAAGACTGCATCATAATTTAATCATCACAATATCATCACAGCATTATAGCAGCATGATCACTGCATCATCACATCATCATCAATACATCATCACAGCATCATCACTGTGTCATCACAGCGTCATCACAGCGTCATCTCAGCATCATCACAGCATCATCAGAGCATCATCACTCCATCATCACTGCATCATTCCAACATCATCACAGCATCATAACTGCTTACTCACTGCATCATCACTGCATCATCACATCATCATCACTGCAAAATGACAGCATCATCACAGTGTCATCACTGCGTCATCTTAGCGTCATCACTACATCATCACTGCATCAGCACTGCATCATCACAGCATCATCATTGCGTCATCACTGCATCATCACAGCATCATCACTGCGTCATCACAACATCATCACTGCATGACAGTATAATCACTGCGTCATTTTTGCATCATCACATCATAATCACTGCATCATCAGAGCATCATATCACCATCATCACAGCATCACTACTGTTTAGTCACTGCATCATCACACCATCATCACAGAATCATCACAGCGTCACGACAGCGTCATTACAGCATCATCACAGCATTATCACAAAATCATCACAGCGTCATCACAGCGTCATATCTGCATCATCACTGCATAATCACTGCATCATAACAGCATCATAACTGCGTCATCAGAGTGTCATCACAGCATCATAACAGCATCACGACAGCGTTATCAGAGCATCGCGACAGCATCATCACATCATCATCACTGCATCATAACATCATCATCACTGCATCATCACAGCGTCATCACAACGTCATAACTGCATCAACACTGCATCATAACTGCATCATCACAACGTCATCACTGCAAAATCACAGCGTCATCACAGCGTCATCACAGCATCATCACTGCATCATCACTACATCATCACAGCATCATCATTGCATCATAACAGCATCATCACAACATCATAGCACCATCATCACAGCATCACGACAGCATTATGGAAGCATCACAGCAGCATCGTCACAGCATCATCACAGCATCACCGCAGCGTCATCACTGCATCATCACAGGATCATCACAATCACATAGCAACATCATCACAGTATCACCACAGCATCATCACAGCGACATCACAGCGTCATTACTGCATCATCACAGCATCATCACAACATCATCACCGCATCGTTACAGCATCATCATTGCGTCATCACTGCATCATCACAGCTTCACGACAGTTTCATCAGAGCATCACGACAGCGTCATCACTGCATAATAACATCATCATCACAGCATCATCACAGCATCATCACTGCATCATCACTGCATAATCACATCATCACATCATCATCACAACATCATTACTGCAGAATCACTGCATCATCACATCATCGTTACTGCATCACATCATCATCACAACATCATCAAAGCATCATCAATCTTCATCACTGCATGATCAAAGCATCATCAAAAAATCATCACAGCATCGTCACAGAATCATCAGTGCATCATCACCACATCACATCACCACATCACATCATCACCAAAGCATCATCATAGTATCATCACAGTGTCATCACATCAACATCACTGCATGATCAATGCATCATCACTGCGTCATCACTGCGTCATCACTGCATCATCACTGAATTATCACTGCATCATCACAGCTTCATCACAGCATCAATACTTTTTAATCACTGCATTATCACATCATCATCACTGCATGACAGCATCATCACTGCGTCATCACTGCATCATCACTGCATTATCACAGCATCATCACAGCATTATCACAGCATCATCACGGCATCATCACGACATCATCAAGGCTTCATCACAGCATCACGGCAAGGTTATCACAGCATCATCAAAGCCTCATCACTGCATCATCATCACATCATCACTGCATCGTCACAGCGTCATCGCAGCATCATCATGCGTCATCACAGCATCATCACTGCATGATCACTGCATTATCACAGCATCATCACTGTGTCATCACTGCATCATCACTGCATCATCACAGAATCATCTCAGCATCATCAAATTGTCATCACTGCATCATCACAGCATCATGTCATCGTCATCAAAGCGCCATCACTGCGTCATCACTGTATCATCACTGCATCATCAATACATCATTACAACAACATAACAGAATAATCAAAACGTCATCAAAGCATCATACAGAATCACACACACAGAATCACACAGAATTTCTAGGTTGGAAGAGACCTCAAGATCATCGAGTCCAACCTCTGACCTAACGCTAACAGTCCCCACTAAACCATATCCCTAAGCTCTACATCTAAACGTCTTTTAAAGACTTCCAGGGATGGTGACTCCACCACCTCCCTGGGCAGCCTGTTCCAGTGTCTAACAACCCTTTCAGTAAAGAAGTTCTTCCTAACATCTAACCTAAAACTCCCCTGGTGCAACTTAAGCCCATTCCCCCTCGTTCTGTCACCAGGCATGTGGGAGAACAGGCCAACCCCCACCTCACTACAGCCTCCTTTAAGGTACCTGTAAAGAGCGATAAGGTCGCCCCTGAGCCTCCTCTTCTCCAGGCTGAACAAGCCCAGCTCCTTCAGCCACTCCTCGTAGGACTTGTTCTCCAGGCCCCTCACCAGCTTCGTCGCCCTTCTCTGGACCCGCTCAAGCACCTCGATGTCCTTCTAGTAAAATCATCACATCATCATCACTGCATCAACACATAATAATTACTGCATCATCACATCATCATGACAACATCATCGCATCGTCATCACAGCATCATCACAGCATAAAGACTGCATCATTATTGCATCATCACAATATCATCACAGCATTATAGCAGCATGATCACTGCATCATCTCAGCATCATCACTGCATCATCAGTACGTCATCACAGCATCATCACAGCACAGCCACTGCAAAATCACTGCATCATCATCACAGCATCATCACAGCGTCATACCTGCATCATCACAAAATCATAAGAGCATCATCTCAGCATCATCACATCATCATCACTGCATCATCAGAGCATCATCACAGCGTCATCACTGCATCATCACAGCATCATCACTGCATAATCACATCATCATCACCACAGCATCATTGCTGCATAATCACAACATCATCACAGCGTCATCACACCATCATCACAATATCATAAAATCATCATCACTGCATAATCACATCATCATCACATCATCACTGTATCATCACAGCATCAACACTGCATCATCACTGCATCATCACTACATCATCACTGCTTCATCAAAGCATCATCGCATTGGCATGACTGCATCATCACAATATCATTACAGCGTCATCACAGCGACATAACTGCATCATAACTACATCATAACTGCATCATCAAAGAATCATCACTGCATCATCACAGCGTCATGAAAGCATCATAAATTCATCATCACTTCATATCACTGCATCATCACAGCATAATCACTGCGTCATAACAGCATCATCACAGCATAATCACAGCATCATCAGAGCATCACGACGGTGTCATCACAGCATCACTGCAGCATCATCACAGCATCATCACAAAGTCATCAAAGCGTCATTACTGCATCATCACTGCAACATGACTGCATCATCACAGCATCATCACAGCATGATCACAGAGTTATCGCAGCGTCATCACAGTATCATGACAGCATCACGACAGCGTCATCACTGCATCATCACAGCATCATCACATCATTATCACAGAGTCATCATAGCTTCATCACAGCATTATCACTGCATCATCACAGCATCATCACTGCGTCATCACAGCGTCATCACAGCGTAATCACCACATCATAACAGCATCATCACATCATCATCACAACATCATTTCAGCAAAATCACAGCATCATTACTGCAGAATCAGTACATCATCACATAATCATCACCGCATCATCACATCATCATAACAGCATCATCACATCATCATAACAGCATCATCACTGTGTTATCACATAAACATGACTGCGTAATCACAGCATCATGGCAGCGCCATCAATGCAGCATCACATCATCATCACTGCATCATGAGAAAATCATCAAAGCATCATCACTGCGTTATCACAGCATCATCACTGCGTCATCACTGCATCATCACATCATCATCGCTGCATCAACGCAGCATCATCTCAGCATAATCACAGCATCATTACTGCAGAATCACTGCATCATCACAGCATCATCACTGCGTTATCACAGCATCATCTCATCATCATCATAGTATCTTCATATCATTATCACTGCATAATCACAGCATCATCACAGCATCATAGCTTCATAATCACACCATCATCACAGCGTAATGACAGCATCATCAAAACATCATCACATCATCATCACAGCATCTTCACTGCATCATGAGAGCATCATAACAGCATCATCACAGCATCATCACAGAGTCATCACTGCATCATCACTGCATCATCACAACATCATCAAACCATCATCACTGCATCATGACAGCGTCATCACAGCATCACGACATGGTTAGCGCCGCTTCATCACTGCATCATCACTTCATCATCACATCATCATCAGATGATCATCACAGCATGATCTTGCGTCATCACAGCATCATAACTGCATCTTCACTGCATCATCACAGCCACATCACAGCATCATCACTGCGTCATCACAACATCATCACTGCGTCATCACTGCATCATCACTGAATCATCACAGTATCATCTCAGCATCATCACTGCATCATCACATCATCATCACTTTATCATCACATTATCATAACAGCATCATTGCTGCATAATCACAGCATCATCACAGCGTCATCACAACATCATCAAAACCTCATCAAAGGATCATCACATCATCATCACTGCATCATCACAGGGTAATCAGAGCATCAACACAGCATCGTCTAATCATCATCAAAGCGTCATCACAGCATCATCACTGTGTCATCAAATTGTCATCACTGCATCATCACAGCATCATGTCATCGTCATTAAAGCATCATCACAGCGTCATCACTGTATCATCACAGAGTAATCACAGCGTCATAACTGCCTCATCACTGCATAATCAATGCATCACAACATCATCATCGCAGTGTCATCGCAGCATCTTCACAGCATCATGACAGCGTCATCACAGCATCATAACTGCATCATCACTGCATAATCACTGCATCATCCCAGCATCATCACTGACTAATCACAGCGTCATAACAGCATCATAGCAGCATCACGAGAACGTCATCACAGCATCACGACAGTGTCATCACAGCGTTCAAGCTGCATAATGACACAATCATGACAGCATCATAACTGCATCATTACTGCATCGTCATAGCATCATCACATCATCATAACTGCATCATCACTGCGTCATCACTGCATCATCACATCATCATCACAACATAATCATAGCATCATCACAGCATAATCACTGCATCATCACTACACCATCACAGCATTATCAGAGCATCATCACTTCATCACTGCATCATCACAGCATCAGCACTGTATGATCACTGCATCATCACCCCATAATCACAGCATGATCACAGCGTCATAACAGTATCGTCACAGCATCATCACATCGTCATCAAAGAGTCATCATAGCTTCATCACAGCATCATCACTGCATGATCCCTGCATCATCACTGCGTCATAACACCGTTATCACAGCATCATTACAGCATCATCACAGTGTTATCACTGCGTCATAACAGCATCATCTCAACATCATCAGACCGTCATCACAGCATCATCACTGCGTCATCATAGTGTCGTTAGAGTATCATCAGAGCATCACGACAGCGTCATCACATCATTAAGATAGGGTCATCACAGCATCATCACAGCGTCATCACAGCATCATCACAGCATCATCACCGCGTCAAACCAGTGCCAACAAAGCATCATCACAGCATCACGACAGTTTCATCAGAGCATCACGACAGCGTCATCACAGCATCATCACATCCTCACTGCATAATCACTGCATCATCACAGCATCATCACAGCATCGTCACTGCATAATCACATCATCCCATCATCATCACAACATCATTACTGCAGAATCACTCCATCATCACATCATCGTTACTGCATCACATCATCATCACAACATCATCAAAGCGTCATCAATCTTCATCACTGTATGATCAAAGCATCATCAAAAAATCATCACAGCATCATCAGTGCATCATCACTGGGCAATCACTGCATCATCACAGCATCACCACAGTGTCATCACAGCATAATCACAGAATCATCACAAAATCATCACAGTGTCAGCACAGCATCATCACTGCATAATCACTGCATCATCACAGCATGATCACAGCATCGTCACAGAATCATCACTGCATCATCACCACATCACATCACATCACCACATCACATCACATCATCACCAAAGCATCATCATAGTATCATCACTGTGTCGTCACATCATCATCACTGCATGATCACTGCATCATCAAAACATCATCACAACATGAAAGCATCATCACTGCTTCATCACTGCATCATCACTGCATTATCACTGCATCATCAGAGCTTCATCACAGCATCATCACAGCATCAATGCTGTTTAATCACTGCATTATCACATCATCATCACTGCATGACAGCATCATCACTGCGTCATCACTGCATCATCACTGCATTATCACTGCTTCATCACAGCTTCATCACAGCATCAATACTGTTTAATCACTGCATCATCACATCATCATCACTGCATCATCACAGCATTATCACAGCGTCATCACGGCATCATCACAACATCATCAAGGCGTCATCACAGCTTCATCACAGCTTCATCACAGCATCATCACTGCGTCATCACAGCATCATCTCAATACCATCACAGTATCATTACTGCTTACTCACTGCATCATAACACGTTCATCACTGCATCATCACAAAATCATCACAGCGTCATCAAAGCGTCATAACTCCATCATCACTGCATCGTAACTGATTCGTCACAGCGTCATCAAATCATCATCTCAGAATCATAACAGATTCATTACTGCATAATTACTAAATCGTCACAGCATCATTGCAGTATCATCACTGCATCATCGAATCATCATCACGGCATCATCCTGTCATCATCAATGCATCGCCACTGCATAATCACAGCATCATCATTTCATCATCAAATCATCATCACAGCATCATAGCTGCATAATCACACCATCATTACAGCATAGTAACTGCATCATTTCTGCATCGTCATAGCATCATCACATCATCATAACTGCATCATCACATCATCATCACTGCATCATCTCAAAATCATCAGAGCATCATCAATGTGTAACCACAGCATCATCACTGCGTCATGACTGCATCATCACATCATCATCACTGCATCATCACAGCATCATCTCAGCATCATCACAGCATCATTACTGCAGAATCATTGCATCATCACATCATCATCGCTGCATAATCATATCATCATCACTGCACCATCACACCATCATAACACCATGATCACTGCATCATCAAATCGTCATCACTGCATCATAGCTGCATATTCACAGCATCATCACAGCGTCATCACAGCATCATCACTGCTTCAACACCTCATCATCACTGCATCCTCACTGCATCATCACATCATCATCCCTGCATCATCACATCATCATTATAGCGTCATCACAACATCATCGTTGCATCATCACTGCAGCATCACATCATCATCACTGCGTCATGACAGCATCATCGCATAGTCATCACTGCATCGTCACATCATCGTCGCAGTACCACGACAGTGTCATCACAGAATCACAATAGCGTCATCGCAGCGTCATGACAGCATCACAACAGCATCATCACAATACCACGACAGCGTCATCACATAATCACAATAGTGTCATCATAGTGTCATCATAGTGTCATCACATCATCACCACTGCATCATCACATCATCATCACTGCATCATCACAGCATCGTCACAGAATCATCGCAGCGTCATCACTGCATCATCACTGCATCATCATATGTTTACATCACTGCATCATCATATGTTTACTGGAACAGGCTGCCCAGGGAGGTGGTGGAGTCACCATCCCTGGAAGTCTTTAAAAGACGTTTAGATGTAGAGCTTAGGGATATGGTTTAGTGGGGACTGTTAGCGTTAGGTCAAAGGTTGGACTCGATGATCTTGAGGTCTCTTCCAACCTAGAAATTCTGTGATTCTGTGATTCTGTGATTCTGTGATATCATCATCACAGCATCATCACTGCGTCATCACTGCGTCATCACATCATCATCACTGCGTCATCACTGCGTCATCACAGCATCATCACAGCATCATCACTGCGTCATCACAGCATCATCACAGCATCATCACTACGTCATCACAGCATCATCACAGTGTTCAAGCTGCATAATCACACAATCATGACAGCATCATAACTGCATCATTACTGCATCGTCATAGCATCATCACATCATCATAACTGCATCATCACATCATCATCACTGCATCATAACAACATCATCAGAGCATCATCTCTGCATTATCACAGCATCATCTCTGCGTCATCACTGCATCATCACAGCATCATCTCAGCATAATCACAGTATCATTACTGCAGAATAACTGTATCATCACATCATCATCACTGCATAATCATATCATCATCACTGCATCATCACACCATCATCACACCATGATCACGGCATCATCAAATTGTCATCACTGCATCATAGCTGCATATTCACAGCATCATCACAGCATCATCACATCATCACAGCGTTATCACAGCATCATCACAGTGTCATTACTGCATCATTACAGAATCATCACAGCACCATCACTGCGTCATCACAGTGTCATAACAGCATCATCACAGCATCATGACAATGTCATCACAGCATTACGACAGAGTGATAACAGCATCATCACAGTATCATCAGTGCATCATAACAGCATCATCGCAGCATCATCGCAGCTTCATCATTGCATCATCACAGCATCATCACAATATCAACGCAGCATCATCAGAGCATCATCGCTGCGTCATTACTGCATCATCATTGCATCATCACTGCAACATCACAGAATCATCTCAACATCATCACATTATGATAGATACATAATAACAACATCATCACAGCGTAATCACAGCATCATCAAAACATCATCACATCATCATCACTGCGTACTCACAACATCATCACAGCATCATCACAGCATCATTACAGCCTCCTCACATCATCATCATTTCATCATCCCTGCATCATCACATCATCATCACAGCATCATAGCTGCCTAATCACAGCATCATCATAACGTCATCACAGCATCATCACAACATCATCACTGCATCATCACTGCATCGTTAAAGCATCATCACTGCATCATCACAGCATCGACACAGCATAATCACGTCTTTATAACTACATTATCACAGCATCATAACAATATCAACAGAGTATCATCACTGCGTCTTCACAGCATCATCTCTGCTTCATCACTGCATCATCACAGCATCTTCGCATCATCATGGCAACATCATCACTGCGTCATCACAGCATCATCTCTGCTTCACCACTGCATCATCACAGCATCTTCGCATCGTCATCGCAGCATCATTACTGCAACATCACTTCGTCATCAAAGCGTCATCAGTACATGATCACTACATCATCACTGCATCATCACTGCATCATCACTGGGTCAGCACTGCATCATCTCAGCATCATCACATTATAATTACTGCATAAACACTGAATCATCACAGCGTTATCACAGTATCATCACTGTATCATCACAGAATCATCACAGTATCATCACAGACTCATTACTGCTTACTCACTGCATCATCACAGCATCATGACAACATCAACACAGCATCATCACAGCATCATCACTGCGTCATCAGAGTGTCTTCAGAGCATCATCACTGCATCATCACTGCATCATCACAGCATCACCACTGCATCATCACAGCATCATCAAAGTATCAGCCCTGCATCATCACAGCATCGTCACAGCATCATCGCATCATCATCACAACATCATCACAGCATAATCACAGTCATCAAAGCATCATAACAGCATCATTGCTGCATAAACACTGCATCATCACTGCGTAATCACAGCGTCATCACAGCATCAAGACAACGTCATCACAGCATCAACGCAGCCTCATCACTGCAGCATCGCATCATTCTCACTGCATCAGCAGAACATCATCACAGCATCGTCACAATATCCTCACAGAATCATCGAATCATCATCACTGCATCATCCCATCATCATCAATGCATCGCCACTGCATCATCACAGCATCATCACTTCATCATCAAATCATCATCACAGCATCATAGCTGCATAATCACATCATCATCACAGCATCATAACTGCATCATTAATGCATCGTCATAGCATCATCACATCATCATAACTGCATCATCATATCATAATCACTGTATCATCACAGCATCGTCTCAGCATAATCACAGCATCATTACTGCATAATCACTGCATCATCACATCATCATCACTGCAGAATCATACCATCATCACTGCATCATCACACCATCATCACACCATGATCACTGCATCATCAAATCTTCACCACTGCATCATAGCTGCTTATTCACAGCATCATCACAGCGTCATCACAACATCATCACTGCATCATCACATCATCATCCCTGTATTATCACTTCATCATCGTAGCGCTATCACAACATCATCGTTGCGTCATCACTGCAGCATCACATCATCATCACAGCATCATAACTGCATCGTCATTGCATCATCACATAATCATCACAGTACCACGACAGTGTCATCACAGATTCACGATAGCGTCATCACAGCGTCATCACAGCATCATCACAATACCACGACAGCGTCAACACATAATCACGATAGTGTCATCACAGCGTCATCACAGGATCACCACAGCATCACCACTGCATCATCATATAATCATCACAGCATAACCACTGCATCATCATATCATCATCACAGCATCATAACAGCATAATCACTGCATGATCACAGCATCATCACTGCGTCATCACAACATAATCACCTCATGATCACTGCATCATCACACCATGATCACAGCATCATCACTGCGTCATCACTGCATCACCACACCGTCATCACAGCGTCATCGCAGCATCATCACTGCAGCATCACATCATCATCACAGCATCAACACAACATCATCAATGCATAATGTCTTCATCGTCACAGCATCACAACAGCATCACCACATCATCATCACATCATCACCACTGCATCATCACAGCATCATCAGAGCATCATCACTGCGTTATCACAGCATCATGCCAGCATCATCACAGAATCATCACATCATCATCACTGCATCATCACAGAATCGTCACAGAATCATCGCAGCTTCATCACTGCATCATCACAGCATCATACCTGCATAATCACAGCATCATCACAACATCATCACACCATCATCACTGCCTCATCACAACATCATCTCAGCATCATCTCAGCATCATCACAGCATCAATACTGCAGAATCACTGCATCATATCGTGATCATCACTGCATCATCACATCATCATCACTGCATCATCACATCATCATCACTGCAGCATCACATCAAAATCACTGCGTCATCACAGCATCATCATAGCATCATCACTGCATCATCACTGCATCATCACAGCATCATCTCAATATCATAACAGTATCATTAATGCTTACTCACTGCATCATTACACCGTCATCGCTGCATCATCACAGCATCATCACAGCGTCATCAAAGCGTCATAACTGCATCATCACTGCATCATCACTGTTTCGCCACAGCGTCATCAAAACATCATCTCAGAATCATCACACAATCATTACACCATAATCACTGCATCATCACAGCGTCATCACAGAATCATCGCATCGTCATCACTACATCATCACATCATCATCACTGTATCATCACTGCATCGTCAAAGCATCATCCTCTCGTCATAACTGCATCATCACAGCATCATCACAACTTCATTAAAGCATCATAACAGCATAATCAGAGCGTCATAACTGCATAATCACTGCATCATCACAGCATCATCACTACATCATCTCAGCATCATCACATCATCATCACTGCGTAATCACAGCATCATCGAAGCGTCATCACTGCATCATCATATCATCATCATAGTACCATGACAGTGTCATCACAGAATCACAATAGCATCACCACAGCATCATCACAATACCACGACAGCGTCATCACATAATCACGATAGTATCATCACAGCGTTATCCCAGCGTCACCACAGCATAATCACTGCATCATCACTGCATCATCTCTGCATCGTCACAGCATCACCACATCATCACAACTGCATCATCACATCATCCTCAGTGCATCATCACTGCATCATCACATAATCATCACTGCATCAACGCAGCATCATCTCAGCATAATCACAGCATCATTACTGTAGAATCACTGCATCATAACATTCTCATCCATGCATCACCACTGTATCATCAAAGCATCATCAGAGAATCATAACTGCATTATCACAGCATCATGACGGCATCATCACAGAATCATCACATCATCATCACTGTATTATCACAGCATCATCACAGAATCATCGCAGCGTCATCACTGCATCATCACATCATCATTAATGCATTGCCAATGCATCATCACAACATCATCACTGCATCATCATAGCATCATCACAGAATCATTGCAAGACATCACTGCATCATCACTGTATCATCACATCATCATTACAGCATCATAGCTGCATAATTACAACATCATCACAGCATCATAACAACATCATCACAACTTCATCACATCATCATCAGAGTATCATCACTGCGTTATCACAGCATCAGCACTGCATCATCACATCATCATCACTGCATCATCACAGCATTATCTCAGCATAATCACAGTACCATTACTGCAGAATAACTGTATCATCACATCATCATCACTGTATAATCATATCGTCATGATATGATATGATGATGATATGATTATGCAGTGATGATGATGTGATCTGCATCATGTGTGATCATGCACATGTGATCTCCATCATGATGTGATCTGCATCATCACACCATCATCACACCATGATCACGGTATCATCAAATTGTCATCACTGAATCATAGCTGCATATTCACAGCATCATAACAGAATCATCACATCATCACAGCGTTATCACAGCATCATCACAGTGTCATTACTGCATCATTACAGAATCATCACAGCACCATCACTGCGTCATCACAGTGTCATAACAGCATCATCACAGCATCATGACAATGTCATCACAGCATTACGACAGAGTGATAACAGCATCATCACAGTATCATCAGTGCATCATAACAGCATCATCGCAGCATCATCGCAGCTTCATCATTGCATCATCACAGCATCATCACAATATCAACGCAGCATCATCAGAGCATCATCGCTGCGTCATTACAGCATCATCATTGCATCATCACTGCAACATCACAGAATCATCTCAACATCATCACATTATGATAGATACATAATAACAACATCATCACAGCGTAATCACAGCATCATCAAAACATCATCACATCATCATCACTGCGTACTCACAACATCATCACAGCATCATCACAGCATCATTACAGCCTCCTCACATCATCATCATTTCATCATCCCTGCATCATCACATCATCATCACAGCATCATAGCTGCCTAATCACAGCATCATCATAACGTCATCACAGCATCATCACAACATCATCACTGCATCATCACTGCATCGTTAAAGCATCATCACTGCATCATCACAGCATCGACACAGCATAATCACGTCTTTATAACTACATTATCACAGCATCATAACAGTATCAACAGAGTATCATCACTGCGTCTTCACAGCATCATCTCTGCTTCATCACTGCATCATCACAGCATCTTCGCATCATCATGGCAACATCATCACTGCGTCATCACAGCATCATCTCTGCTTCACCACTGCATCATCACAGCATCTTCGCATCGTCATCGCAGCATCATTACTGCAACATCACTTCGTCATCAAAGCGTCATCAGTACATGATCACTACATCATCACTGCATCATCACTGCATCATCACTGGGTCAGCACTGCATCATCTCAGCATCATCACATTATAATTACTGCATAAACACTGAATCATCACAGCGTTATCACAGTATCATCACTGTATCATCACAGAATCATCACAGTATCATCACAGACTCATTACTGCTTACTCACTGCATCATCACAGCATCATGACAACATCAACACAGCATCATCACAGCATCATCACTGCGTCATCAGAGTGTCTTCAGAGCATCATCACTGCATCATCACTGCGTCATCACAGCATCACCACTGCATCATCACAGCATCATCAAAGTATCAGCCCTGCATCATCACAGCATCGTCACAGCATCATCGCATCATCATCACAACATCATCACAGCATAATCACAGTCATCAAAGCATCATAACAGCATCATTGCTGCATAAACACTGCATCATCACTGCGTAATCACAGCGTCATCACAGCATCAAGACAACGTCATCACAGCATCAACGCAGCCTCATCACTGCAGCATCGCATCATTCTCACTGCATCAGCAGAACATCATCACAGCATCGTCACAATATCCTCACAGAATCATCGAATCATCATCACTGCATCATCCCATCATCATCAATGCATCGCCACTGCATCATCACAGCATCATCACTTCATCATCAAATCATCATCACAGCATCATAGCTGCATAATCACATCATCATCACAGCATCATAACTGCATCATTAATGCATCGTCATAGCATCATCA
Source organism: Clangula hyemalis (assembly GCA_963989345.1). The sequence continues at coordinate 11,024 of CAXDIO010000092.1, read as the reverse complement.
CATCATCATAACTGCATCATCATATCATAATCACTGTATCATCACAGCATCGTCTCAGCATAATCACAGCATCATTACTGCATAATCACTGCATCATCACATCATCATCACTGCAGAATCATACCATCATCACTGCATCATCACACCATCATCACACCATGATCACTGCATCATCAAATCTTCACCACTGCATCATAGCTGCTTATTCACAGCATCATCACAGCGTCATCACATCATCATCAATGCATCATCACATCATCATCCCTGTATTATCACTTCACCATCGTAGCGCTATCACAACATCATCGTTGCGTCATCACTGCAGCATCACATCATCATCACAGCATCATAACTGCATCGTCATTGCATCATCACATAATCATCACAGTACCACGACAGTGTCATCACAGATTCACGATAGCGTCATCACAGCGTCATCACAGCATCATCACAATACCACGACAGCGTCAACACATAATCACGATAGTGTCATCACAGCGTCATCACAGGATCACCACAGCATCACCACTGCATCATCATATCATCATCACAGCATAACCACTGCATCATCATATCATCATCACAGCATCATAACAGCATAATCACTGCATGATCACAGCATCATCACTGCGTCATCACAACATAATCACCTCATGATCACTGCATCATCACACCATGATCACAGCATCATCACTGCGTCATCACTGCATCACCACACCGTCATCACAGCGTCATCGCAGCATCATCACTGCAGCATCACATCATCATCACAGCATCAACACAACATCATCAATGCATAATGTCTTCATCGTCACAGCATCACAACAGCATCACCACATCATCATCACATCATCACCACTGCATCATCACAGCATCATCAGAGCATCATCACTGCGTTATCACAGCATCATGCCAGCATCATCACAGAATCATCACATCATCATCACTGCATCATCACAGAATCGTCACAGAATCATCGCAGCTTCATCACTGCATCATCACAGCATCATACCTGCATAATCACAGCATCATCACAACATCATCACACCATCATCACTGCCTCATCACAACATCATCACAGCATCATCACTATGTTATCAGAGCGTCATCACTGCATCATCGAATTATTATCACTACATCATCACAGCATCATCTCAGCATCATCACAGCATCAATACTGCAGAATCACTGCGTCATATCGTGATCATCACTGCATCATCACATCATCATCACTGCATCATCACATCATCATCACTGCAGCATCACATCAAAATCACTGCGTCATCACAGCATCATCATAGCATCATCACTGCATCATCACTGCATCATCACAGCATCATCTCAATATCATAACAGTATCATTAATGCTTACTCACTGCATCATTACACCGTCATCGCTGCATCATCACAGCATCATCACAGCGTCATCAAAGCGTCATAACTGCATCATCACTGCATCATCACTGTTTCGCCACAGCGTCATCAAAACATCATCTCAGAATCATCACACAATCATTACACCATAATCACTGCATCATCACAGCGTCATCACAGAATCATCGCATCGTCATCACTACATCATCACATCATCATCACTGTATCATCACTGCATCGTCAAAGCATCATCCTCTCGTCATAACTGCATCATCACAGCATCATCACAACTTCATTAAAGCATCATAACAGCATAATCAGAGCGTCATAACTGCATAATCACTGCATCATCACAGCATCATCACTACATCATCTCAGCATCATCACATCATCATCACTGCGTAATCACAGCATCATCGAAGCGTCATCACTGCATCATCACATCATCATCATAGTACCATGACAGTGTCATCACAGAATCACAATAGCATCACCACAGCATCATCACAATACCACGACAGCGTCATCACATAATCACGATAGTATCATCACAGCGTTATCCCAGCGTCACCACAGCATAATCACTGCATCATCACTGCATCATCTCTGCATCGTCACAGCATCACCACATCATCACAACTGCATCATCACATCATCCTCAGTGCATCATCACTGCATCATCACATAATCATCACTGCATCAACGCAGCATCATCTCAGCATAATCACAGCATCATTACTGTAGAATCACTGCATCATAACATTCTCATCCATGCATCACCACTGTATCATCAAAGCATCATCAGAGAATCATAACTGCATTATCACAGCATCATGACGGCATCATCACAGAATCATCACATCATCATCACTGTATTATCACAGCATCATCACAGAATCATCGCAGCGTCATCACTGCATCATCACATCATCATTAATGCATTGCCAATGCATCATCACAACATCATCACTGCATCATCATAGCATCATCACAGAATCATTGCAAGACATCACTGCATCATCACTGTATCATCACATCATCATTACAGCATCATAGCTGCATAATTACAACATCATCACAGCATCATAACAACATCATCACAACTTCATCACATCATCATCAGAGTATCATCACTGCGTTATCACAGCATCAGCACTGCATCATCACACCATGATCACGGTATCATCAAATTGTCATCACTGAATCATAGCTGCATATTCACAGCATCATAACAGAATCATCACATCATCACAGCGTTATCACAGCATCATCACAGCGTCATTACTGCATCATTACAGAATCATCACAGCATCATCACTGTGTCATCACAGTGTCATAACAGCATCATCACAGCATCATGACAATGTCATCACAGCATTACGACAGAGTGATCACAGCGTCATCACAGTATCAAAAGTGCATCATAACAGCATCATCGCAGCATCATCACAGCTTCATCATTGCATCATCACAGCATCATCACAATATCAACGCAGCATCATCAGAGCGTTATCGCAGCCTCATCACAGCATCATTACTGCCTCATCACTGCATCATCACTGCATCATCACTGCATCATCACTGCATCATCAATACATCATCACAGCATCATCACTGCATCATCACTACATCATCACTGCTTCATCAAAGCATCATCGCATTGGCATGACTGCATCATCACAATATCATTACAGCGTCATCACAGTGACATAACTGCATCATAACTACATCATAACTGCATCATCAAAGAATCATCACTGCATCATCACAGCGTCATGAAAGCATCATAAATTCATCATCACTTCATATCACTGCATCATCACAGCATAATCACTGCGTCATAACAGCATCATCACAGCATAATCACAGCATCATCAGAGCATCACGACGGTGTCATCACAGCATCACTGCAGCATCATCACAGCATCATCACAAAGTCATCAAAGCGTCATTACTGCATCATCACTGCGTCATCACAGCGTCATCACAGCGTAATCACCGCATCATAACAGCATCATCACATCATCATCACAACATCATTTCAGCAAAATCACAGCATCACTACTGCAGAATCAGTGCATCATCACATAATCATCACCGCATCATCACATCATCATCACTTCGTCATCACTGTGTTATCACATAAACATGACTGCGTAATCACAGCATCACGGCAGCACCATCACTGCATAATCACAGCATCATCACTGCGTCATCACAGCATCATCGCAGTGTCATCAATCCAGAATCACATCATCATCACTCATCATCAGAGCATCATCAATGTATCATCACTGCATCATCACAGCATCATCCCAGTTTCATTACTGCATCATCACATCATCATCAATGCGTCATCAGAGCATTATCACAGCATCAGCACACCATCATCACTGCATCATCAAATCGTCATCACTGCATCATAGCTGCATAATCACAGAATCATCCCAGTTTCATTACTGCATCATCACATCATCATCAATGCATCATCAGAGCATTATCACAGCATCAGCACACCATCATCACTGCATCATCAAATCGTCATTACTGCATCATAGCTGCATAATCACAGCATCCTCACAGCATCGTCACAGCATCAACACATCATCACATCATCACCACTGCATCATCACAGCATGATCAAAGTATCAGCCCTGCATCATCACAGCATCGTCACAGCATCATTACAGCCTCCTCACATCATCATCATTTCATCATCCCTGCATCATCACATCATCATCACAGCATCATAGCTGCCTAATCACAGCATCATCATAACGTCATCACAGCATCATCACAACATCATCACTGCATCATCACTGCATCGTTAAAGCATCATCACTGCATCATCACAGCATCATCACTATATCATCACAGCATCATCGTTGCTTCATCACAGTATCAATACTACATACTCACTGCATCATCACAGGGTCTTCACAGCATCATCACATCATCATCACAGCATCATCACAGCATCATCACTGCATCATCAGAGCATCATCTCAGCATCATCACAACATCATTACTGCAGAATCTCTGCATCATCACATCATCATCACTGCATCATCACATCATCATTACATCATTACGACATTATCATTGCATTGTCATCACAGCATCATCACAGCGTCATCACATCATCATCAGAGTGTCATCACAGCATCATCACAGCATCACGACAGGGTCATCACAGCGTCATCAGAGAATCATCACAGCATCACGACAGCGTCATCAGAGCATCATCACTGCATAATAACAAAATCATCACAGCGTCATCACAGCGTCATAACTGCATCATCACTGCCTAATCACTGCATAATCACTGAATCATAACAGCATCATAACTGCGTAATCATCGTGTCATCACAGCATCACGACAGCATCATTACAGCATCATCGCAACATCACCACAGCATCACGACAGCGTTATCAGACCATCACAACAGCATCATCACAGTGTCATCACAGCATCATCACAGCATCATCACAGAATCATGAGTGCATCATCACAGCATCATTACAACATCATCGCAGAATCATCACACCATCATCACAGCATCATCAGACCGTCATGACAGTATCATTACAACATTGTAACTGCGTCATAATAATGTCATTACAGAATCATGACAGCATCACGACAGCGTCATCACAACATCACGATAGGGTCATCACTGCATCATCACAGCATCATCATAGAATCATAGAATCATAGAATATCCTGAGTTGGAAGGGACCCTTAAGGATCATCTAGTCCAACTCTTGACACCGCACAGGTCTACCCAAGAGTTCAGACCATGTGACTAAGTGCACAGTCCAATCTCTTCTTAAATTCCGACAGGCTCGGTGCAGTGACCACTTCCCTGGGGAGCCTGTTCCAGTGTGCAATCACCCTCTCTGTGAAGAACCCCCTCCTGATGTCAAGCCTAAATTTCCCCTGCCTCAGCTTAACCCCGTTCCCGCGGGTCCTGTCACTGGTGTTAATGGAGAAAAGGTCTCCTGCCTCTCGACACCCCCTTACGAGGAAGTTGTAGACTGTGATGAGGTCTCCCCTCAGCCTCCTCTTCTCCAGGCTGAACAGGCCCAGTGACCTCAGCCGTTCCTCGTACGTCTTCCCCTCCAGGCCTTTCACCATCTTCGTAGCCCTCCTCTGGACACTCTCCAACAGTTTCATGTCCTTTTTATACTGTGGTGCCCAGAACTGCACACAGTACTCGAGGTGAGGCCGCACCAGCGCAGAGTAGAGCGGGACAATCACCTCCCGTGACCTACTAGCAATGCCGTGCTTGATGCACCCCAGGACACGGTTGGCCCTCCTGGCTGCCAGGGCACACTGCTGGCTCATATTCAACTTGCTGTCCACCACGACCCCCAGATCCCTCTCTTCTAGGCTGCTCTCCAGCGTCTCATCGCCCAGTCTGTACGTGCAGCCAGGGTTCCCCGTCCCAGGTGCAGGACCCGGCACTTGCTCTTATTGAACTTCATGCGGTTGGTGATCGCCCAGCTCTCCAACCTATCCAGGTCCCTCTGCAAGGCCTTTCCACCCTCATTCGAGTCCACAACTCCTCCAAGTTTGGTGTCATCAGCAAACTTGCTCAAAATACCCTCTATTCCTACATCCAGATCGTTTATAAAAATATTGAAAAGTACCGGCCCTAAAATGGAGCCTTGAGGGACCCCACTGGTGACCGCCCGCCAGCCTGACGCAGCCCCGTTTACCATAACCCTTTGGGCCCTGCCCGTTAGCCAATTGCTCACCCATCGTATGATGTTTTTATTTAGCTGTATGGTGGACATTTTGTCCAGTAGGATCCTATGGGAAACCGTGTCAAAAGCCTTGCTGAAGTCCAAAAAAATCACATCAGCTGGTTTCCCTTGGTCCACCATACGGGTGATCTTATCATAAAAGGAAATCAGGTTAGTTAGGCAGGACCTACCCTTCACAAACCCATGCTGGCTGGGACCAATGACTGCTTTGTCCCCCAGGTGCGCCTCAATAAGTTCCAGAACCATCTTCTCCATGATTTTACCCGGCACTGACGTGAGACTGACAGGCCTGTAATTGCTAGGGTCTTCTTTCTGACCCTTCTTGAAAATCGGCACAACATTTGCCAGCTTCCAGCCTACCGGGACCTCTCCAAATTCCCAGGATCGTTGAAAAATAATTGAGAGAGGTTCCGCGATGACGTCCGCCAGCTCTTTCAGCACCCGGGGATGAATCCCATCCGGACCCATGGACTTGTAGGGATCCAGGTGGAGTAGCAAATCCCGCACACGTTCAGGGTCGGTTGGGAGTTTGTCATCCCCACTGTCCCGGTCCTCCAGCTCAGGGCACCCTGGGTCCCGAAGCCCATCATCGGCATTGAAGACAGAGGCAAAGAAGGCGTTAAGCGTCTCTGCTTTGCCTATGTCATTGTCTGTGAGGAGACCTTCCCTATCAAGGAGCGGCCCTATGTATTCTTTAGTTCTCCTTTTTCCATTCACATATCTAAATAAAACTTTTTTATTTTCTCTCACAGACACAGCCAGCTTCAACTCTAGGTGTGCTTTGGCCACACGAATTTTCTCCCTACAAACACGAACAGCATCCCTGTATTCTTTCCATGACACCTGGCCCTCCTTCCAGTAGCGAAACACTCTCTGTTTCCGCCTAATCTCCATTAGAATGTTCCTGGTCAGCCACGCCGGCCTCCTGCCCCGCCTGCCTGACTTGCGATATTTAGGAATTGCCTGATCTTGTGCTTCTAGGAGGCATCGCTTAAAGAATGACCAGCACTGGTGGACATCGAGGCCTTCAAGAGCAGTTTCCCAGGGGACCTTGCTGACTAGTTCCCTGAGCAGCCTGAAGTCCGCTTTCCCCATATCTAGGGATGAGGTTTTAGTGGCACTTTTCCTTCTGTCACCGTAAATTTTGAACTCAACCACTTCATGGTCGCTATGACCAAGGCGGCCACCAATCACCACATCTCACACCAGACCCTCTCTGTTTACTAGCAACAGGTCTAGGAGGGCACCTTTCCTAGTTGGCTCCGTTAGCACCTGCACCAAGAAGTTATCATCTAAGTGCTTCATGAACCTCCTGGACTTGCTTGTGTCAGCCGTGTGGCACTCCCAGTTAACGTCTGGCAAGTTGAAGTCCCCCATAAGGACAAGGGGAGTTAATCTCGAGGCCTCTCTTAGTTCTGTAAAGAATAATTTATCGGCGCTATCGTCCTGGCCAGGCGGTCTGTAATAGACTCCCACAACGACATCCCCTTTATTCGTTCGTCCCTTGATCCTTACCCAGAGGCTCTCAACTTTGCCATCGCTGACCTGAAGTTCCACACAGTCCAGCCCCTGCTTCACATACATCGCCACCCCACCGCCTCGCCTACCCTGCCTGTCCCTCCTGAAGAGCCTGTAACCATCTATCGCAACACCCCAGTCACAGGACTCATCCCACCAGGTTTCCCTTATGCCGATGATGTCGTATCACATCATCACATCATCATCATCACATCATCACATCATCATCGCAGCATCATCATAACATCATAGCAACAGCATCACAGCATCAACACAGCGTCATACTAGCATCATTACTGCATCGTCACTGAATCATCACAGCATCATCACAGTGTTATCACAGCGGCATCACAACATCATCAAACCATCATCATATCATCATCAGAGCATCATCACTTCATTGTAACAGCATCATAACAGCGTCATCACAGCATCATCAAAACATCATCACATCATAATCACAGCATCATCACAACATCATCGCAGCATCATCACATGTCATCACAGCATCAATACTGCAGAATCACTGCATCATCGCAGCATCATCACTTAATCATTACATCAACATCACAGCATCATTGCTGCATAATCACCACATCATCATTGCGTCATCAAATTGTCATCACTGCGTCATCACAGCATCATGTCATCGTCATCAAAGCGCCATCACTGCGTCATCATTGTATCATCACTACATCATTAATGCATCATTACAACAACATAACAGTATCATCAAAACAACATCAAAGCATCATCACATCATCATCACTGCATCAACACATAATCATTATTGCATCATTACATCATCATGACAGCATCATCGCATCGCCATCACTGCATCATCACAGCATAAAGACTGCATCATAATTTCATCATCACAATATCATCACAGCATTATAGCAGCATGATCACTGCATCATCACAGCATCATAACATCATCATCAATACATCATCACAGCATCATCACAGCATCATCAGAGCATCATCACAGCATCATCACTGCATCATCACAGCATCATCACTGCATAATCACATCATCATCACTTAATCATCACATCATCATCACAGCATCATTGCTGCATAATCACAGCATCATCACAGCATCAACACAACATCATTACATCATCATCATAGCATTATCACTGCATAATCACATCATCATCACATCATCACTGTATCATCACAGCATCAGCACTGCATCATCACTGCATCATCACAGCATCATCAAAACGTCATCAAAGCATCATCACAGCATCATCACAGCGTGATAACTGCATCATCACAGAGTAATCACAGCGTCATAATAACATCATCGCAGAATCACAACAACGTCATCACAGCATCACGACAGAGTCATCACAGCATCATCACAGCATCATCGCAGCATCATCACAGCATCATCATAGCATCATCACTGTATCATCACATCATCATCAAACATAATCATAGCATCATCACAGCATTATCACAGCATCATCACATCATCACTGTATCATCACAGCATCAGCACTGCATCATCACAGTATCGTCACTGCATCATCATATCTTCATCACTGCATCATCACTGCGTCATGACATCATCATCAGTGCAGCAACATATCTTCATCACAGCATCATCACAGTAACTGCATAATCACAGTAACGTCACACCATCATCAAAGCACCATCACAGCATCATCACATCATCATCACAGAATCATCACTGCGTCATCACTGCGTCATCACTGCATCATTACTGCATCATCACAACATCATCTAACCATCATCACTGCCTCATGACAGCGTCATCACAGCATCACGACAGGGTTAGCGCCGCTTCACCACTGCATCATCACAGCCTCATCACTTCATCATCACATCATCATCACATGATCATCACAGCATGATCTTGCGTCATCACAGCATCATAACTGCATCTTCACTGCATCATCACAGCCACATCACAGCATCATCACTGCGTCATCACAACATCATCACTGTGTCATCACTGCATCATCACAGTATCATCTCAGCATCATCACTGCATCATCACATCATCATCACTTTATCATCACATCATCATAACAGCATCATTGCTGCATAATCACAGCATCATCACAGCGTCATCATAACATCATCAAAACCTCATCAAAGGATCATCACATCATCATCACTGCGTCATCAGAGGGTAATCAAAGCATCATCACAGCATCGTCTAATCATCATCAAAGCGTCATCACAGCATCATCACTGTGTCATCAAATTGTCATCACTGCATCATCACAGCATCATGTCATTGTCATTAAAGCATCATCCCTGCGTCATCACTGTATCATCATTGCATCATCACAGCATCATCACAGCGTCATAACTACATCATCACAGAGTAATCACAGCGTCATAACTGCCTCATCACTGCATAATCAATGCATCACCACATCATCATCTCAGCATCATCACAACATCATTACTGCAGAATCACTGCATTATCGCAGCGTCATCACTGCATCATCACATCATCATCACTGCATCATCGCAGCATCATCACAGCGTCATCAATGCATCATCACAGCATCATCACTGCGTCATCAAAGTGTCATCAGAGCATCATCACTGCATCATCACTGCATCGTCAAAGCATCATAACAACGTCATCAAAGAATCATCACAACATCATCACAACATCATCACAGCAGCATCACTGCATCATCACAGAATCATCACAGCGTCTTCATAGCGTAATAACTGCATCGTCACTCCATAATCGCTGTGTCATCACAACATCATCACAACATCATCGCAGCATCAACACAGCATTATCACAGCGTCATCACTGCGTCATCAAAACGTCATTACTGCATCGTCACTGCATCATCACAGAGTCAACATAGCATCATCACAGCATCATCGCAGCATCATCACTGCATCATCACAATATCATCACTGCGTCATCTTAGCGTCATCACTACATCATCACTGCATCAGCACAGCATCATCACTGCGTCATCTTAGCGTCATCACTACATCATCACTGCATCAGCGCTGCATCATCACAGCGTCATCACAGCATCATCACTGCGTCATCACAACATCTTCACTGCATGACAGCATCATCACTGCATCATTTTTGCATCATCACTGCATAATCACTGCATCATCACAGCATCATATCACCATCATCAGAGCATCACTACTGTTTAGTCACTGCATCATCACATCATCATAACTGCATAATCAAACCATCATCACAGAATCATCACAGCATCACGACAGCGTTATAAGAGCATCACGACAGCGTCATCACAGCGTCTTCACAGCATCATCACAAGGTCATCACAGCGTCATCAGAGCATCATTAAAGAATCATGAGAGCGTCATCACAG
>CAXDIO010000091.1:0-17828 GCA_963989345.1 Clangula hyemalis | reverse complement strand
GGACAGGACCCAGGCGTCCGGGCTGGGGAGAGGGGGGGGGCCACCAGCCCCCCCCAATTACCTTAGAGACTCGTTACGAGTTAAATTAAGCACGAAAGGCCCCGGGGGGGGGCGGGCGGGGGGCAGCGGGGGTGACAATGACAATATGCCATACTGGGGGCAAGTCGCGTCACAGACTTAGTTCAGAAGGACGGGGCGCGCTGGCTTCCGGCTGTGGGGGGGGGACACTTAGTGTCCCCCCCCCAAAGGGAAGCCACGCGAGCCCCCCAGACCACGAGGAAAGGGGGTACCCAACCCCCCCCCACCCCAGCACCCATGGGTGCCCCCCCCCCAACCGAGGGTTCCCAATGGGGCCCCCATGACCCAAGTGTCTGACCCCAAATTGGGGGGGGGGGGGCGTAGCCAGCACCCATGGGAGACCCCCCCCCCCACCCCATGAAGGTGTCACCCGATGGGTCCCCAGCACCCCAGGGTCCCCAGCACCCAGGGGTCCCCAGCACCCAGGGGTCCCCAGCACCCAGAACCCTTCTTTTCACCCCAAAATCCCCGATGACCCAACCCCAAATTGTCCTCAGCACCCTTGGGTGCCCCCCATGAAGGTGTCACCCTAGGGGCCCCCAGCACCCATGGGAGACCCCATGAAGGTGTCACCCTAGGGGCCCCCAGCACCCATGGGAGACCCCATGAAGGTGTCACCCTAGGGGTCCCCAGCACCCATGGGTCCCCAGCACCCAGAACCCTTCTTTTCACCCCAAAATCCCCGATGACCCAACCCCAAATTGTCCCCAGCACCCATGGGAGCCCCCCATGAAGGTGTCACCCTAGGGGTCCCCAGCACCCTTGGGTCCCCAGCACCCATGGGAGACCCCATGAAGGTGTCACCCTAGGGGTCCCCAGCACCCTTGGGTCCCCAGCACCCATGGGAGACCCCATGAAGGAGTCACCCGATGGGTCCCCAGCACCCATGGGTCCCCAGCACCCAGAACCCCTCTTTTCACCCCAAAATCCCCGATGACCCAACCCCAAATTGTCCCCAGCACCCATGGGAGACCCCATGAAGGCGTCACCCTAGGGGTCCCCAGCACCCTTGGGTCCCCAGCACCCATGGGAGACCCCCATGAAGGTGTCACCCTAGGGGTCCCCAGCACCCATGGGTCCCCAGCACCCAGAACCCCTCTTTTCACCCCAAAATCCCCGATGACCCAACCCAAAATCGGGGGCCCATTGTCCTCAGCACCCATGGGAGCCCCCCATGAAGGTGTCACCCTAGGGGTCCCCAGCACCCTTGGGTCCCCAGCACCCATGGGAGACCCCATGAAGGTGTCACCCGATGGGTCCCCAGCACCCAGAACCCCTCTTTTCACCCCAAAATCCCCGATGACCCAACCCCAAATTGTCCCCAGCACCCATGGGAGCCCCCCATGAAGGTGTCACCCTTGGGTCCCCAGCACCCATGGGAGACCCCATGAAGGTGTCACCCTAGGGGTCCCCAGCACCCATGGGTCCCCAGCACCCAGAACCCTTCTTTTCACCCCAAAATCCCCAATGACCCAACCCCAAATTGTCCCCAGCACCCTTGGGTGCCCCCCATGAAGGTGTCACCCTAGGGGTCCCCAGCACCCATGGGAGCCCCCCATGAAGGTGTCACCCTTGGGTCCCCAGCACTCTTGGGCCCCCAGCACCCATGGGAGTCCCCCATTCAGATGCCACCCTCGGGGTCCCCAGCCCCCAGGACCCCTCCCTTCACCCCAAAACCCCCCCAATACCCACCCCAACCCCCCCCCCTCCGCCCCCAAGGAGCACCACCACCGCAGCCCCCCCAGTCCCCCCAGCACCCAAGGGTGCCCCCCCCCCAGCACCCAAGGGTGCCCCCCCCCAGCACCCTACCTTGGCGGAAGGCGTCCTGGAGGCGGCTCTGGGGGAGTTGATACAACTCAGCGAAGGGGTCGCGGGGCGACCGGGGCGGGGGGGGCGGCCGGGGGCTGGGGGCGCCACCAGGGCGCCGTTGTCCCCCCCCGGCGGTGACGGCGGCGGCCAAACCCCGCAGGAGGCGGCGCAGGGCGCTGGGGGCGGTCGTCGGCGGCAGCGGCAAGGGGGGGGGCGACGTCTCGGGGGTCAACAGGGCGCCGGGGGTGGTGGGGGTCGCCCCCACCACCCCGGTGCCCCCCCCGGGGCTTTCGGGGCTCGGCGGCAGCTTCTCGGGGGCGGCTTCGGGGGGCTCCGGGGGGCCGAAGGCGAAGGGGGGCGCTTGCCGGGGGGTGTAAGGGGGCGTCCAGGTCTCGGTGGAGGCCCCCCCCGGCAGCTCGGGGGCCAGGCGGGCGCCCACGGCCAGCCCAACGCCGATGTTGGCCCCCAGGGCCAGCCCCACGGCGGGGTCGAGGCCGGCGGCGAGCGCGGGGTCAACGCCGGAGGGAAGGGCAGGGTCAACGGCGGCCCCGAGGCCGAGGCCAACGGCGGCGCCGATGCCCACGTTGGCCCCCACGGAGGTTCGGAGGCCGAGGCCGGCGCCGGCGTCCGAGGGGAGAGCGGTGCCGGCGTTGGGGCCAACGCCGAGCCCAACGCCAACGTTGGCGCCGACGGCGAGGCCGAGGCCGGAGGTGAGGCCGGAGCCAACGTTGGCACCGAGGGAGGCTCCAAGGCCGAGTCCGACGCCGGCCCCGACGCCGATGTTGGCCCCGACGCCGATGTTGGCCCCGACGCCGATGTTGGCCCCGACGTCCGCCGGTAGAGCTTGGCCAACGCCGAGTCCAACGCTGGCGTTGACGCCGCCGCCGATGCCGAGGGAGATGCCGGCGCCAAGACCGTGGCCAACGTCCGTGTCAGGCTGGAGGCCAGCTCCAACGGCCTCTCCGGCGCCGGGCCCGAGGCCAGCTCTGACTGGAGTCCCCAAGCCAACGTCGGCGCCCGCCGCCACGCCAAGGCCGACGTCCACTCTGATGCCGACGCCGGCGCCGAGGCCGTGCCCGACGCCGGCTCCGAGGCCTTGTCCAATGTTGGCTCCGACGCCGGCTCCGAGGCCTTGCCCGAGGTTGGCTCCGAGCCCGGGGTCAACGCTGGCCCCGATGCCAAGTCCAAGACCATGTCCAACGGCGGCTCCAAGGCCGGGGTCAACGGTGGCCGCGGCGCCGGCTCCGAGGCCGTGTTCGATGGCAGCTCCAAGACTGGGGTTGGCTCCAAGACCAGTTCCAAGACTGGGGTTGGCTCCGAGACCAGTTCCAAGACCGGGGTCAACGTTGGCGGTGGCGCCGGCTCCGAGGCCGTGTTCGATGGCATCTCCAAGACCAGGATTGGCTCCAAGAGCGGGTCCAAGACCAGAGTTGGCTCCGAGACCGGGTCCCACGTTGGCTCCAAGACCAGTTCCAAGACCGGGGTTGGCTCCAAGACCAGTTCCAAGCCCGGGGTCAACGTTGGCTCCAACGCCGAGTCCAAGACCGTGTCCAACAGCAGCTCCAAGACCGGGGTTGGCTCCAAGACCGGCTCCAAGACCGGGGTCAACGCTGGCGGCGCCGGCCCCGAGCCCGTGTCCGACGTCAGCTCCAAGCCCATGGCCAACGTTGACCCCAAGGCCAAGGCCAACGTTGGCTCCACCGTCGCCTCCAAGCCCGGCTCCTAGCCCAAGGTCAACGCCGGGGCCAACGCCGGGGCCAACGCCGAGGTCTCCGCCGCCACCACCACCAGCACCGGGGAAATCGAGGCCGGGACCGAAAGTCTCGGGGGGTCCCGGGGGGGCTTCGGCCGCCAGCTGCTGGCGCAGGCACCAAGCTTCGGCCTCACTGTGGGATAAATCGGGGGGGGGGGTCACGGGTGGACCCCGATTCTCGGCGCCCTTTGGGTGGTCCGGGGGGGGCACGTGGGTGGTCCCGGGGGTCCGGGGCTCACCTGATGACGAAGTTGTGGGCCAGCAGGGCCGGGCCCTCGGGGCGCAGGCGGGCGTAGACCCAGGTCCAGCCCAGGCCGTCCTTGCGCTGCAGCCGGGCCACCAGCTCCCCCCGCGCCTCCGCCGCTGCCCCTGCTGGGGGGGGGGGGACACAACATTGGAGGGGGGTGGTTAGAGGGGTGTGGGGGGGACAGGGACACCCTTTGGGACACAATGGGGACACCAGGAGGGATGGGGATACCCCTGGGGACACCCCTGGGGACACGGTGGGGGTGTTGTGGGGTGAGGGGACACCCAGGGGGCACCCGGGGGGGGACATCCAGGGGGAGACCTGGAGGGGACAGGGGACACCCAAAGGGGACACCTGGGGGGGACCCAGGGAGGACAGGGGACACCCAAAGGAGACAGGGGACACCCATGGGGACACTGAGGGGACATTGTGGGGATAGGGGACACCCAGGGGACACCCAGGGGACACCTGGAGGGGACAGGGGACGCCCAAGGGGGACCAAAGGGGACACCCAGGGGACACCCGGGTGGTCACTGTGGGGACAGGGGACACCCAAGGGACACCCAAGGGGACACCCAGGGGAAGACCTGGAGGGGACAGGGGACACCCAGGGGACACCCGGGTGGTCACTGTGGGGACAGGGGACACCCAAGGGACACCCAGGGGACACCCAAGGGGGACACCCAAAGGACACCCAGGGGAAGACCTGGAGAGGACAGGGGACACCCAGGGGACACTCAGGGGGGACAGGGGACACTCAAGGGACACACAGGGGACATGGGACACCCAGGGGACACCCAGGGACTCCCAGGGGACACCCAGGGGAGAGACCTGAAAGGGACAGGGGACACCCAAGGGACACCCAAGGGGACACCCAGGGGGAGAACTGGAGAGGACAGGGGACACCCAAGGGACACCTGGGGGACAGGGGACACCCAGGGGACACGGATCACCCAAGGGACACCTGGGGGACAGGGGACACCCAAGGGACACCCAGGGGACATGGGACACCCAGGGGACACCCAAGGGGAGACCTGAAAGGGACAGGGGACACCCAAGGGACACCCAAGGGACACCCGGGGGACACCCAAGGGACACCTGGGGGACAGGGGACACCCAAGGGACACCCAGGGGACACCCAGGGGACACCCACCCAGGCAGAGGTGCTGGCGGGCGACGTGCCCCAGGTCCTCGGGGTGCAGCAGGCGGTACCAGGAGCGCCCCAGCAGCTCCCCGCGCCCGTAGCCCAGGTGGATCTGCACGCTGAGAGAGACCCCCCCCCAAATCAGCACCCCCGGATGGGCCCCCCCAAAATGCCCCCACCCCCCCAAAATGCCCCCACCCCCCCCAAAATGCCCCCACCCCCCCCAAAATGCCCTGAGACCCCAAAGTGCCCAGGGACCCCCCCTAAAGTCCCTGGGAGCACCCTGAGGTGCCCAGAACCCCCCCCACAAGTCCCTGGACCCCCCCCCCCAAATATCTGGGACCCCCCCCAAATAATTAGGGATCCCCCCCCAAGACACCTGAGCCTCATCCTGCACTTCTGGGACCCCCCCCCCAAATATCTGGGCCCCCCCCCAAATATCTGAGGACCCCCCCCCAGACACCTGGGATCCCCCCCTCAATTATCTGGGACCCTCCCCAAATATCTGGAGACCCCCCCAAGACACCTGGGACCCCCCCCAAATATCCAAGACCCCCCCCCAAATATCTGAGGACCCCCTCCCAAATATCTGGGACCCCCCCCAAATATCTGGGACCCCCCCCAAATATCTAAGACCCCTCCCCAAATATCTGAGGACCCCCCCAAGACACATGAGCCCCCCCCCCAAACACCTCAACCCCTCCATGCACACTTCAGGACCCCCCCACCACCACCCCTGGGTCCCATCCTGCCCACCTCCACCCCCCTCCCCAACACCCCCCCACCCCCCCAAGACCCCCCCCCCTCCCCAAAATCCGCCCCCCCCCCACCTCTCCGAGACGTCGAGCAGGGCCAGGTCCCGCGCGTGGCGGCTCTCGAAGGCCGGCAGCAGCAAGGAGTCGGCGCAGGGCCAAGGGGGGGGGTCCAGGGGGGCGCAAAAAGCCACGAAAAGCCCCGGGGGGGTCCCGGGGGGGCCGGGGGGGGCAGCTTGGAAGCGGCCCCGCAGCAGCACCAGCTTGCGGCCGGCGCTGGGGCGGCGCGAGGCGCGGGAGGTGGTGAAACGGCAGCGGAAGAGGCGCTCTGGGGGGGGGGGGAGACCCCAAAAAAATAAGAAAAAAAGAAAGAAAAAAAGAAAAAGAAAAAAATTAGAAAAAAAGGAAAAAAGAAAAAAGAAAAGAAAAAAGACAAAAAAAGAAAAAAGGAAAAAAAAAAAAGAAAAAAAGAAAAAAATAAGAAAATAAGAAAAAAAGAAAAAAATAAGAAAAAAAGAAAAAAAATAAAATAAGGAAATAAGAAAGAAAAAAAGAAAATAAGAAAGAAAAAAAGAAAATAAGAAAGAAAAGAAAAAAGAAAAAAAGAAAAAAATAAGAAAGAAAAAAAGAAAAAAATAAGAAAGAAAAAAAGAAAAAAATAAGAAAGAAAAAAAGAAAAAAATAAGAAAGAAAAAAAGAAAAAAATGAGAAAGAAAAAAAGAAAAAAATAAGAAAAAAATAAGAAAAAAATAAGAAAAAAATAAGAAAAAAATAAGAAAAAAATAAGAAAAAAATAAGAAAAAAATAAGAAAATAAAATAAGGAAATAAGAAAGAAAAAAAAAGAAAATAAGAAAGAAAAAAAGAAAATAAGAAAATAAGAAAAAAAGAAAAAAAGAAAATAAGAAAGAAAAAAAGAAAAAAGAAAATAAGAAAGAAAAAAATAAGAAAATAAGAAAATGAAAAAAAGAAAAAAAGAAAAAAAGAAAAAAATAAGAAAAAAATAAGAAAAAAATAAGAAAAAAATAAGAAAAAAATAAGAAAAAAATAAGAAAAAAATAAGAAAAAAATAAGAAAAAAATAAGAAAAAAATAAGAAAAAAATAAGAAAAAAATAAGAAAAAAATAAGAAAAAAAGAAAATAAGAAAATAAATAAGAAAAAAAGAAAATAAGAAAAAATAAAAAAGAAAATAAGAAAAAATAAATAAGGAAATAAGGAAATAAGGAAAATAAGGAAATAAGAAATTGGGGGGGAGAGGTTAGCGCCGTCTGTGTGTCCGGTGTCCGTCCGTCCGTCCTCTCCCACCCCGCCGTCTGTCTGGCCCTGTCTGTTCGTCCCTTTTTTCTGCCCGTCCTTCTGTCCGTCTGTCCGTCCATTCAGCCGCCCCCCCCCCCCCCCCGTCCCTCTGTCTGTCTGTCCGTCTGTCTTTCCATTCACCCATCTGTCCCTCTGTCTGTCTGTCCCTCCGTTTCTCCATCCGTCTGTCCTTCCTTCTCTACGTCCGTCTGTCTGTCCATCCACTCATCCCTCTGTCCGTCTGTCCGTCCAGCCAGCCCCCTCCCCATCCCTCTGTCCGTCCGTCTGTCCATCAATCCCTTCCTATAGACATCCGTCTGTCTGTCTGTCCATCCATCAACCCCTCTCTACATCCGTCTGTCCGTCCATCCATCCATCAATCCTCCTCTCTGTCCATCTGTCTGTCCATCAATCCCTTTCTGTAGATGTCTGTCTGTCTGTCCATCCATCCATCAACCCTTCTCTCCGTCCGTCTGTCTGTCCATCAATCCCTTTCTGTAGACGTCTGTCTGTCTGTCCATCCATCAAGCCCTCTCTATATCCATCTGTCTGTCCATCCCTCTCTCCATCTGTCCGTCTGTCTGTCCATCCAACCATCCCTCTGTCCATCTGTCTGTCCATCCACCCCTTCCTCTATCCACACATCCGTCTGTCCGTCCATCCATCAATCCTTTCCTCTGTCCGTCTGTCTGTCCATCCATCCCCTCCCCGTCCCTCCGTCTGTCTGTCCATCAATCCCTTTCTGTAGACGTCCGTCTGTCCGTCCATCCATCAACCCCTCTCTATATCCATCTGTCTGTCCATCCCTCTCTCCATCTGTCTGTCTGTCCATCCACCCTTCTCTCTCTCTGTCTGTCCATCTGTCTGTCCGTCCATCCCTTCCTCTATCCATCCATCCGTCTGTCTGTCCATCCATCCATCAACCCTTCTCTCCGTCCGTCTGTCTGTCCATCAATCCCTTTCTATAGACGTCCGTCTGTCCGTCCATCCATCAAACCCTCTCTATATCCATCTGTCCGTCCGTCTGTCTGTCCATCCATCCATCAACCCTTCTCTCCGTCCGTCTGTCTGTCCATCAATCCCTTTCTATAGACGTCCGTCTGTCCGTCCATCCATCAAACCCTCTCTATATCCATCTGTCCGTCCGTCTGTCTGTCCATCCATCCATCAACCCTTCTCTCCGTCCGTCTGTCTGTCCATCAATCCCTTTCTATAGACGTCCGTCTGTCCGTCCATCCATCAAACCCTCTCTATATCCATCTGTCCGTCCGTCTGTCTGTCCATCCATCCATCCCCCCGTCCGTCTGTCTGTCCATCCATCCCTTCCTCTATCCACACATCCATCTGTCTGTCCATCCATCCATCAATCCTTCTCTCCGTCCGTCTGTCTGTCCATCAATCCCTTTCTGTAGACGTCTGTCTGTCTGTCCATCCATCAAGCCCTCTCTATATCCGTCTGTCTGTCCATCCCTCTCTCCATCTGTCTGTCTGTCCATCCACCCTTCTCTCTCTCTGTCTGTCCACCTGTCCATCCATCCCTTCCTCTATCCATCCATCCGTCTGTCTGTCCATCCATCCATCAATCCTTCTCTCTGTCCATCTGTCTGTCCATCCATCCATCAATCCTTTTCTCTGTCCGTCTGTCTGTCCATCCAGCCCCCTCCCCATCCCTCTGTCCGTCTGTCTGTCCATCAATCCCTTCCTACAGACGTCCGTCTGTCCGTCCGTCCATCCACCAAACCCTCTCTATATCCGTCTGTCCATCCCTCTCTCCATCTGTCCGTCTGTCTGTCCATCCAACCATCCCTCTGTCCGTCTGTCCGTCCATCCGTCCCCCTCCCCATCCCTCTGTCCGTCTGTCTGTCCATCAATCCCTTCCTATAGACATCCGTCTGTCCATCCATCCATCAACCCCTCTCTACATCCGTCTGTCTGTCCATCCATCCATCAATCCTCCTCTCTGTCCATCTGTCTGTCCATCCATCCATCCCTTTCTGTAGACGTCCGTCTGTCCGTCCATCCATCAAGCCCTCTCTACATCCGTCTGTCTGTCCATCCCTCTCTCCATCTGTCCGTCTGTCTGTCCATCCAGCCCCCTCCCCACCCCTCCGTCCGTCTGTCTGTCCACCAATCCCTTCCTATAGCCGTCCGTCTGTCCGTCCATCCATCCACCAAACCCTCTCTATATCCATCCGTCCGTCCGTCCATCCACCCCTCAAGCCCCTCCCACCCCCTCAAGCCCCGCCCCCTCAAGCCCCGCCCACCCCCTCAAGCCCCTCCCACCCCCCTCAAGCCCCTCCCACCCCCTCAAGCCCCTCCCACCCCCCTCAAGCCCCTCCCCCTTTCCCCTAAGCCCCGCCCACCTGGCTGGGGGGCCCCGGGCAGGGCGAGCTGGTGCCGCACCAGGGGGTGGTCGGCGGGGTCCAGCAGGTCGTAGATGCTGTCACCCTGTGCCACCAGGTCCACCTTGGGGGGGGGGGGGACACACGGGGGGGTCAGCACCCAGCACCCCCAAATCCCCCCGACACCCCCAAATCCCCCCGACACCCCCAAATCCCCACGACACCCCCAGACCCCCTTCCAGCACCCACAACCCCCCCCCAGACACCCCTAAACCCCCATCCAGGACCCACAAATTCCCTCAAAACAGCCCCAAATCCCCTCCAAGATCCCCTAGCCCCCCCCCCAGACACCCCCAAATCCCCCCCAGACACCCCTAAATCCCCCTCCCAGCATCCCCAAACTGCCCCTAGACACCCAGAACCCCCCCCAGACACCCCCAAACCCCCTCCAGCACCCCCAAAACCCCCCTTCGACAACCAGAACCCCCCCCAAAACCTCCTCCCAGCACCCCAAACTCCCTCCAGACACCCCCAAAACCCCCCCGGACCCACTCCCAGCACCCCCAGAACCCCCCCACAGCTCCCCAGACCCCTCCTGGACCCCCAGAACCGCCCCTCCCCAGCCCCCTAACCCCCCTCCCAGCCCCCCAAACCCCCCTCCCAGCCCCCCCAAACCCCCTCCCAGCCCCCCAAACCCCCTCCCAGCCCCCCAAACCCCCCTCCCAGCCCCCCAAACCCCTCTCCCAGCCCCCCCAAACCCCCTCCCAGCCCCCTAACCCCTCTCCCAGCCCCCCAAACCCCTCTCCCAGCCCCTTAACCCCTCTCCCAGCCCCCCCAAACCCCTCCCAGCCCCCCCAAACCCCCTCCCAGCCCCCCAAACCCCTCTCCCAGCCCCCCCAAACCCCTCTCCCGGCCCCCCCAAGCCCCCCAGCACCCACCATGGAGTGCCCCAGGTGCTGGGCCACGTTGTCGGTGACGCCGACCAGCTTCCCCTCGCGGGTGACAGCCAGCAGGAACCCCGGCAGCGACGCCACCAGGTCGGCCAGCTCCGGCCCCCCCAGAAGCTCCAGGGGTGCTCCCCGCGCCGGCCCTGCAATTGGGGGGGGGGGGGACACCCGGGTCAGCACCCGGACCCCCGGTCCCTGACCCCCATCCCGTCCCCGTTCCCCGTCCCGTGCCCATTCCCTGGTTCCTGGCCCCGTCCCATCCCTGTTCCCCGGTTCCTGTCCCCGTTCCCTGTTCCTGTCCCCCTCCATCCCATTCCCATCCCAACCCCATCCCCAGTTCCTGGCCCCATCCCCAGTTCCTGACCCCATCCCAACCCCATCCCCAGTTCCTGACCCCATTTCCCAGTTCCCAGCCCTGATTCTTCATCCCCAGTCCCACTCCCAGTCCCTGACCCCCATCCCGTCCCCGTTCCCCATCCCGTCCCCGTTTCCTGGTTCCTGTCCCCATCCCCGGTCCCTGACCCCATCCCGACCCCATCCCCGGTTCCTGACCCCATCCCCGGTCCCTGACCCCATTTCCCAGTTCCCAGCCCTGATTCTTCATCCCCGGTCCCACTCCCCATCCCTGACCCCATCCCATCCCCATTCCCCGTCCCATGCCCGTTCCCTGGTTTCTGGCCCCGTCCCGTCCTTGTTCCCTGGTTCCTGTCCCCATCCCCAGTTCCTGACCCCATCCCAACCCCATCCCCGGTTCCTGACCCCATCCCCAGTTTCTGACCCCATTTCCCAGTTCCCAGCCCTGATTCTTCATCCCCGGTCCCACTCCCGGTCCCTGACCCCCATCCCGTCCCCGTTCCCTGTCCTGTGCCCGTTCCCTGGTTCCTGTCCCCATCCCCAGTTCCTGACCCCATTTCCCAGTTCCCAGCCCTGATTCTTCATCCCCGGTCCCACTCCCGGTCCCTGACCCCCATCCCGTCCCCTTTCCCCGTCCCGTGCCCGTTCCCTGGTTTCTGGCCCCGTCCCATCCTTGGTGCCCGGTTCCTGTCCCCATCCCCAGTTCCTGACCCCATCCCAACCCCATCCCCGGTTCCTGACCCCATCCCCAGTTCCTGACCCCATTTCCCAGTTCCCAGCCCTGATTCTTCATCCCCAGTCCCACTCCCGGTCCCTGACCCCGTCCCATCCCTGTTCCCCGGTTCCTGTCCCCGTCCATCCCATTCCCATCCCAACCCCATCCCCGGTCCCTGACCCCATCCCCAGTTCCTGACCCCATTTCCCAGTTCCCAGCCCTGATTCTTCATCCCCGGCCCCACTCCCGGTCCCTGACCCCCATCCCATCCCCGTTCCCCGGTTCCTGTCCCCGTTCCCGGTTCCTGTCCCCGTTCCCAGCTCCTGTCCCCGTCCATCCCATTCCCATCCCAACCCCATCCCCGGTCCCTGACCCCATCCCCAGTTCCTGACCCCATTTCCCAGTTCCCAGCCCTGATTCTTCATCCCCAGTCCCACTCCCGGTCCCTGACCCCGTCCCATCCCTGTTCCCCGGTTCCTGTCCCCGTCCATCCCATTCCCATCCCAACCCCATCCCCGGTCCCTGACCCCATCCCCAGTTCCTGACCCCATTTCCCAGTTCCCAGCCCTGATTCTTCATCCCCGGCCCCACTCCCGGTCCCTGACCCCCATCCCATCCCCGTTCCCCGGTTCCTGTCCCCGTTCCCGGTTCCTGTCCCCGTTCCCAGCTCCTGTCCCCGTCCATCCCATTCCCATCCCAACCCCATTCCCAGTTCCTGCCCCCATCCCGTCCCCGTTCCCCAGTTCCCATCCCCGGTCCTGCTCCCGGTCCCTGTCCCCTGTCCCTGTCCTGTTGTCCCGGTGTCCCCCCCGCCCCCTGACCCTGCTGCTGACCCCCCCCGGTCCCCGGTCCTAAACCTGGCCCCAGTCCCCAGTCCCAGTCCCTCTCCCGTTGTCCCCCGGTCCCTGTCCCTGGTACTGAAACCGGCCCCGGTCTCTGGTCCTGATCCCGGTTCCCGGTCCCCGGTCCCTGTCCCTGGTGCTGGACCCGGCCCCGGTTCCCGTTCCCCGGACCCCATCCCTGGTGCTGGACCCGGCCCCGGTTCTCGGTCCCCGGTCCCTGTCCCCGGTGCTGATCCCGGTCCCCGGTTCCTGTTCCCCAGTCCCTGGTGCTGAACCTGGCCCCGGTCCCCGGTCTCGGTCCCCATCCCTGGCGCTGGATCCCGGTTCCCGGTCCCTGTCCCTGGTGCTGATCCCAGCCCCGGTTCCCGGTCCCCGGTCCCTGTCCCCATCCCTGATGCTGGATCCCGGTCCCCGGTCCCTGTCCCCGGTGCTGATCCCGGTCCCGGTTCCTGTTCCCCGGTCCCTGTCCCCGGTCCCCATCCCTGGCGCTGGATCCCGGTCTCGGTCCCTGTCCCCGGTCCCTGTCCCCGTCCCTGGTGCTGGATCCCGATCCCTGGTCCCTGTCCCCGGTGCTGATCCCGGTCTCTGTCCCCGGTCCCCATCCCTGGCGCTGGATCCCGGTCTCGGTCCCTGTCCGTGGTGCTGATCCCAGCCCCGGTTCCCTGTCCCGGTGTCCCCGCGGTCCCTGTCCCTGGTGCTGAAACCGGCCCCGGTTCTTGGTTCCCGGTCCCCGGTCCCCATCCCTGGTGCTAATCCCGGTTCCCGGTCCCTGTCCCCGGTGCTGAACCCAGCCCCGGTTCCCAGTCCCGGTTCCCAGTCCCCATCCCTGGTGCTGGATCCCGGCCCCAGTCCCTGTCCCTGGTGCTGATCCCAGCCCCGGTTCCCGGTCCCCGGTCCCTGTCCCCATCCCTGGTGCTAATCCCGGTTCCCGGTCCCTGTCCGTGGTGCTGATCCCAGCCCCGGTTCTCGGTCCCCGGTCCCTGTCCCCATCCCTGGTGCTAATCCCGGTTCCCAGTCCCTGTCCGTGGTGCTGATCCCAGCCCCGGTTCTCGGTTCCCGTTCCCCGGTCCCTGTCCCCGGTGCTGAAACCGGCCCCGGTCCCCGGTCCCCGTCCCCGCTCCCGGCCGCTGTCCCTGGTGCTGATCCGGGCCCCGTCCCTGTCCCCGGTGCTGAACCCGTCCCGTTCCTGCCCCGATCCCCATCTGATCCCGGTCCCTTTCCCAACCCGATCCCAACCCGATCCCCATCCTATCCCCATCCGATCCCAGTCCCTACCCCATCCTTCCCCTACCCCAATCCTCATCCTATCCCCTACCCTACCCCATCCTTCCCTGGTCCTCATCCGATCCCAGTCCCTACCCTACCCCATCCATCCCCTACCCTACCCGATCCTTCTCTGGTTCCCATCCCCATCCACCCCCCTACCCCTATCCCCATCCATCCCCTACCCCTAACCCCAACCACCCCCTACCCAACCCCAACCATCCCCAATCCCTACCCCATCCATCCCCTACCCCTAACCCCATCCATCCCCTACCCCTAACCCCATCCATCCCCTACCCCTAACCCCATCCATCCCCTACCCAACCCCATCCATCCCCTACCCCTAACCCCATCCATCCCCTACCCAACCCCATCCATCCCCTACCTCTACCCCATCCTACCCCGGTCCCTACCCCAACCCCAACCATCCCCTACCCTACCCGATCCTTCTCCGGTCCCTATCCCCAACCACCCCCTACCCAACCCCAACCACCCCCTACCCAACCCCAACCATCCCCAATCCCTACCTCATCCACCCCCTACCCCTATCCCCATCCCTCCCCTACCTCTACCCCATCCATCCCCGGTCCCTACCCCAACCCCATCCATCCCCTATCCCTACCCTACCCCAACCATCCCCTACCCTACCCTACCCTACCCGATCCTTCTCTGGTTCCTATCCCCATCCTTCCCCTACCCAACCCCATCCATCCCCATACCCCAAACCCCATCCTACCCCATACCTCATACCCCAAACCCCATCCATCCCCGCCACTCACCGGGCCGCAGGCAGTGCCCCTTGCGGGTGTAGATGCAGGCGAGGGCCATGACGTGCAGGTAGGAGAGGCGCGGCCGGTCCCCGTCGGGCAGCGGCAGGAGATCGCGGAGGGCGCGGATCTCGGCGTTGATCTGGTCCCGGCGCGCCTTGGAGGCGCCCTTGGTGGAGCGCAGCATCCTCGCGCCGCCGCGCCGGCGCGCCCTCTGCGCCTTATATGGGCAGCGCCCGCGCCTTATATGGGCAAGCGCCCGCGCCTTTCGAGGGGGCGGCGCCCAGCGCCTTATATGGGCAGCGCCCGCGCCTTCGGAGGGGCAGCGCGTCACCGCCCGCGTCACGCCGCCCCGCCCCCACCCCTGGGTTGGGGGGGGGGGGGTGAAGGGGGGGTAGGGGGAGGGGGGGGGGGGACACGCGCGCGACGTCAGCGGTGACGCAAGGGGGAGGGGGGGGGGGGGGGGTGAGGAGGCTTCGAGCCGAAATAGGAGATGGCGCGCTCTATTGGGGGGGGGGGGGGGAGGGGGGGGGGAAGGGGGAGGGGTTTAAAGGGGAACGCCCACATGGGGGGGGGAGGGGGGTAAGGGGGGGGGCATGGGGGGGGTGATGGGGGGGCATGGGGGGATATAGGGGGTGATGGGGGGGTGATGGGGGGGGCATGGGGGGATATAGGGGGTGATGGGGGGGTGATGGGGGGGTAATGGGGGGTGATGGGGGGCTATGGGGGGGTAATGAGGGGAATTATGGGGGCAAAGAGGGGGCTATGGGGGTCTATGGGGGGGTAATGGGGGTAATTGGGGGGTGATGGGGGGTTATGGGGGGTAAAGAGGGGGTAATGGGGGCTTATGGGGGGTGATGGGGGGCTATGGGGGGGTGATGGGGGGCTATGGGGGTTAATGGGGGGAATTATGGGGGCAAAGAGGGGGCTATGGGGGTCTATGGGGGGGTAATGGGGGTAATTTGGGGGGTGATGGGGGGCTATGGGGGGATAATGGGGGGCTATGGGGGGTTATGGGGGGTAAAGGGGGGTAATGGGGGGTGATGGGGGGTGATGGGGGGCTATGGGGGGATTATGGGGGTCTATGGGGGGGTTATGTGGGTAATTGGGGGGTAATGGGGGTCTATGGGGGGGTTATGGGGGGGCTATGGGGGGTAATGGGGGGCAAAGGGGGGGCTCTAGGGGTCTATGGGGTTAATGAGGGGGTTATGGGGGGCGTATGGGGGGGTGATGGGGGGGCTATGGGGGGGTTATGGGGGTAATTGGGGGGTAATGGGGAGCTATGGGGGGATAATGGGGGGGTAATGGGGGGCTGTGGGGGATTTATGGGGGGGTTATGGGGTGATGGGAGGGCTATGGGGGGGTAATGGGGGGCTATGGGGGGATTATGGGAGGGGTTATGGGGGGCTATGGGGGGCTATGGGGGTGTGGGGGGCTCTGGGGGGTATGGGGATGGACAGACGGACACTGGGATGGATGGGGGGGGCACTGGGAGGGAACTGGAGGGCTACTTGGGGGGTGATGGGGGTCACTGGGAGGCACCGGTGGGGTACTGGGGGGTAACAGGGACGGACAGACAGACACTGGGATGGATGGGGGGGCACTGGGGACAATGGGGGGATACTGGGGGTCGATGGGAGGGTACTGGGGGATACTGGGGGGGTACTGGGAGGCACTGGGAGGGTACTGGGGGGTGATGGGGATGGACAGACGGACACTGGGATGGATTGGTGGGCACTGGGGGAGGACTGGGGGCAATGGGGGGATACTGGGGGGCGATGGGGGGGTACTGGGGGATACTGGGGGGTACTGGGGAGCGATGGGGGGGCACTGGGAGGCACTGGGTGGGTACTGGGGGGTGATGTGGAGGCACTGGGGGGGTAACGGGGACGGACAGACGGACACTGGGATGGATTGGGGTGCACTGGGGGAGGACTGGGGGCAATGGGGGGATACTGGGGGGCGATGGGGGGGGTACTGGGGGATACTGGGGGTACTGGGGGGCGATGGGGGGGCACTGGGAGGCACTGGGTGGGTACTGGGGGGTGATGTGGAGGCACTGGGAGGCACTGGGGGGTAATGGGGACGGACAGACGGACACTGGGATGGATTGGGGTGAACTGGGGGGTACTGGGGGCAATGGGGGAGTACTGTGGGGTACTGGGGGAGCACTGGGAGGCACTGGGGTGGGAATGGGGATGGACAGACGGACACTGGGATGGATTGGGGGGCGATGGGGGGTTACTGGGAGGCACTGGTGGGGTACTGGGGGCGTGATGGGGACAGACAGACAGACACTGGGATGGATGGGGGCACTGGGGGGGTACTGGGGGCAATAGGGGGGTACTGGGGGATACTGGGAGGCACTGGGAGGCACTGGTGGGGCATTGGGGATGGGCAGACGGACACTGGGATGGATTGGTGGGCACTGGGGGAGCACTGGGAGGGTACTAGGGGGTACTGGGAGGCACTGGGTGGGTACTGGGGGATACTGGGGGGGTACTGGGAGGGTACTGGGAATACTGGGGCGGCACTGGGAGGGCCTGGAGGGGCCGAGGGATGGACAGACAGACGGGGGGGGGCACTGGGGGGGTACTGGGGGTGTACTGGGGGATACTGGGGGGGCACTGGGGCCGGTTTGGGGGCTCCCCCCCCACCCCCCAAGCCCCCCCATGTCCCCCCCCCCCCCAACTCTGTCCCGCCCCCCCGCCCCCCCCCCCCCCCCGGGGCTCCGTCGCTGCCAAATTTGGGCGCCGAAAGCGGCGGCGCTAAAAATAGCCCCGGGGGGGCTAAAAATAGCCCGGGGGGGGCGGGGCCAAAGGAGGGGGGGGAGGGGGGCGGGGCCAAGGGGGGGGGCGGGGGCGGGGCCTGGAGGAGACGGAGGGGAGGGGGGGGAGGGGGGGGGAGAAGGGGGTTGGGGGGCTCGGGGGGGGCTCCGGGGAGGGTCGGGGGGGATGGGGGGGGTTGGGGGGGTCTGGGGGGGTCCTGGGGGGGGTGGGGGGGGGCTTGGATGTTCCCCCCCCCCCCCCCCCCGAGGGGAGCCGGGGGCGGGGTTGCCATGGAAACGGCGGAGCCGCAGCGTTGCGGGGGGGGGGGGGGAGGATGAGGAGGGGGGATGAAGATGGGGTGGGGGGGGGTGGGGGGGTTGGGGGGGGGCTGCTGCACGTGTACGGCATGGTACTGGTTTGTACTGGTTTGCACTGGGAGGGACTGGGGGATCTGGGAGGGGTACTGCACGTGCACTGTGTGGTACTGGTTTGTACTGGTTTGTACTGGGAGGGGCTGGGGGGTCTGCTGCACGTGTACTGCATGGTACTGGTTGGTACTGGTTTGTACTGGGGGGACTGGGAAGGGCTGGGAGTCTGCTGCACGTGTACGGCATGGTACTGGTTTGTACTGGGGGGAACTGGGAGGGACTGGGAGGGACTGGGGGATCTGGGAGGGGTACTGCACGTGCACTGTGTGGTACTGGTTTGTACTGGTTTGTGCTGGGGGGTCTGCTGCACGTGTACGGCATGGT
>CAXDIO010000090.1:0-27838 GCA_963989345.1 Clangula hyemalis | reverse complement strand
GGGGTTTTGGGGTGACTACGTGGGGTTTAAGGGGGTTTTGGGGGTGCCCAGGGGGGCTTTGGGGTGCCCAGGGGGCTTTGGGGTGATCCAGGTGGGTCTCAGGGGGATTTTGGGGTGACCGAGGGGGTTTTGGGGTCACCGAGGGGGAGTTTGGGGTGAACGAGGGGGTTTTGGGGTGCCCAAGGGGGTTTTGGGGTGATCAGAGTGGGTCTCAGGGGGTTTTGGGGTGCCCAAGGTGGGGTTTTGGGGTGCCCAGGGGGGCTTTGGGGTGCCCGGGGGGCTTTGGGGTGATCAAATTTGGGCTCAAGGGGGTTTTGGGGTGACCGAGGGGGTTTTGGGGGGATTGAGGTGGGTCTCAAGGGGGCTTTGGGGTGATCAAGGGGGTTTTGGGGTGACTACGTGGGGTTTAAGGGGGTTTTGGGGTGACCAAGGGGGTTTGGGGGTGCCCAAGGGGGTTTTGGGGTGATCAAATTTGGGCTCAAGGGGGTTTTGGGGTGCCCAAGGGGGGGTTTGGGGTGTCCAAGGGGGTTTTGGGGTGCTCCAGGGGGTTTTGGGGTCCCCACCATGGATCTCAAGAGGGTTTTTGGGGTCTCAAGAGGTTTTTGGGTACCCCAAAGAATTCCTTCAGTTCCCCCACCCCCTCTCCCATATTTTTTGGGGTCCCCTCCCACCATTTTCGGGGTGTCCCCCCCCCCCCCATATTTTTTGGAGTCCCCCCCCATTTTCGGGTTCCCCCTCCCCCCATTTTTGGTGTGCCCCCCGCCATTTTCGGGGTCCCCCCCCTATACATTTTCGGGGGCCCCCCCCCCATATTTTTTGGTGCCCCCCCCCCCATTTTCGGGCCCCCCCCCCCCATTTCGGGCCCCCCCCCCCCCATTTTCGGGGTCCCCCCCATTTTTGGCCCCCCCCCCATTTTTGGGGTGCCCCCCCCCCATTTTCGGGTTCCCCCCCCCCATATTTTTCGGGCCCCCCCCCCCCAATTCGGGCCCCCCCCCCCTGACCATGTCGGTGCCCAGGTCGATGCAGAGGATGGTGCATGGTGCCGAGGGGCAGGGGGATGTTGGCCATGATGAAGAGCAGGAAGGGCGTGATCTCGGGGATGTTGCTGGTCAGCGTGTAGGCGATCGACTTCTTCAGGTTATCGAAGATCAGCCGCCCTGGGGACACGGGGGGGGTCAGCACCCAGGGGTGCTCCTGGGTGGGGGGGGGTCAGCACCCAGGGGTGCTCCCGGGGGGGTGGTGGTGGCGGGATGGTGGTGGCACCCGGGGGTGGTGGCACCCATGGGTGCTCCTGGGGGTGGTGGTGGCGGGGTGGTGGTGGCAGGGTGGTGGTGGCACCCATGGGTGCTCCCGGGGGGGGGTGGCACCCGTGGGTGGCTCCCAGGGGTGGTGGTGGTGGCACCCATGGGTGCTCCCGGGGGGGGGGGGTGGCTCCCAGGGGTGGTGGTGGTGGCAGGGTGGTGGTGGCACCCATGGGTGCTCCCGGAGGGGTGGTGGTGGTGGTGGTGGGGTGGTGGTGGCACCCAAGGGTGCTCCTGGGGGGGTGGTGGCACCCATGGGTGCTCCCGGGGGTGGCTCCTGGGGGTGGTGGCAACCTAGGATGGCTCCTGGGGGGGTGGTGGTGGCACCCATGGGTGCTCCTGGGGGGGGGGGTGGCTCCCGGAGGTGGTGGTGGTGGCGGGGTGGTGGTGGCACCCATGGGTGCTCCCGGGGGCGGTGGCAACCTAGGGTGGCTCCTGGGGGCAGTGGCACCCATGGGTGCTCCCGGGGGGGTGGTGGCTCCTGGGGGGGTGGTGGTGGTGGCACCCATGGGTGCTCCCGGGGGGGTGATGGCTCCCGGGGGTGGCGGTGGCACCCATGGGTGCTCCCAGGGGGGTGGTGGCTCCCGGGGGGGCGGTGGCACCCATGGGTTCTCCCGGGGTGGTGGTGGCTCCTGGGGGCGGTGGTGGCACCCATGGGTGCTCCCGGGGGGTGATGGCTCCCGGGGGTGGCGGTGGCACCCCTGGGTGCTGCTGACCTTCCTCCACGCCGGTGACGATGGAGGCGAAGTTGTCGTCCAGCAGGATCATGTCGGCCGCCTGCTTGGAGACGTCGGAGCCGGCGATGCCCATGGCCACCCCGATGTCGGCCTTCTTCAGCGCCGGCGAGTCGTTCACCCCGTCCCCCGTCACCGCCACGATGGCGCCCTGGGGACACGGGGGGGGGACATCGGGGGGGGCGGCTTGGGGACATCGGGGGGGGGGGGGGACATCGGGGGGGGCGGCTTTGGGGACGTGGGTGGTGGCAGCTTGGGGGCTTGGGGACATCATGGTGGCATCTTGGGGGCATCTTGGGGACATGGTGGTGGCATCTTGGGGACTTGGGGACATGGTGGTGGTGGCCTTGGGGACATGGGGAGGTCAAGGGGGTGGTGGTGTCTTGGGGACATGGTGGTGGCCTTGGGGACATCATGGTGGTGGTGGGATCTTGGGGGTCATGGGGACATCACGATGGCGCCCTGGGGACACAGGGGGGGACATCGGGGGGGGGCGGCTTGGGGACGCGGTGGTGGCAGCTTGGGGGCTTGGGGACATGGCGGTGGTGGCCTTGGGGACATGGGGACATCATGATGGTGGTGGTGGCATCTTGGGGACTTTAAGACCCCTTTTTGGGGCCGTTTTGGGGCCCTTTTTGGGCCATTTCGGGGACTTTTTGGGGCCATTTTAGGGGACTTTTTGGGGCCGTTTTGGGGACATTTTGGGGGACTTTTTGGGGCCATTTTCGGGTCGTTTTGGGGGCCGTTTTGGGACTTTTTGGCGCCCTTTCAGGGCCTTTTTGGGGCCATTTCGGGGACTTTTGGGGAGCCGTTTTGGGGGACTTTTTGGGGCCATTTTTAGGGACTTTTTGGGGCTGTTTTGGGGACTTTTTGGGGCTGTTTTGGGGACTTTTTTGGTGCCATTTCGGGGACTTTAGGGGGGCGTTTTCGGAGACTTTTGGGGGCCGTTTTTGGGGACTTTTGGGGGCCATTTCTGGGAACTTTTTGGCGCCATTCTGGGGACTTTTTGGGGCTGTTTCGGGGACTTTTTGGGGTCATTTTTGGGAACTTTTTGGGGCCATTTTGGAGACTTTTTGGGGCCGTTTTGGGGACTTTTGGGGGCCGTTTTTGGGAACCTTTTGGGGGCCGTTTTTGGGGGACTTTTTGGGGCTGTTTTTTGGAACCTTTTGGGGCCATTTCGGGGAACTTTTTGGGGCCGTTTTTGGTGACTTTTGGGAACCTTTTGGTGCCGTTTTTGGGAACTTTTTGGTGCCATTTCGGGGAACTTTTTGGGGCCGTTTTTGGTGACTTTTGGGAACCTTTTGGTGCCGTTTTTGGGAACTTTTTGGTGCCATTTCGGGGAACTTTTTGGGGCCGTTTTTGGTGACTTTTGGGAACTTTTTGGTGCCGTTTTTGGGACTTTTTGGGGCCATTTTGGGGACTTTTTGGGGCCGTTTTCGGGGACTTTTGGGAACCTTTTGGTGCCGTTTTTGGGAACTTTTTGGGGCCATTTTGGGGACTTTTTGGGGCCGTTTTCGGGGACTTTTGGGGGCCGTTTCGGAGACTTCTTGGGGCCATTTTTGGGGCCGTTTCGGGGCCGTTTCGGGGTCGTTTTTGGGGGCTGACCTGGCGCTGGCAGCCCTCGACGATGATCAGCTTCTGCTGCGGGGAGGTGCGGGCGAAGACGATCTCGGTGTGGTTCTGCAGGATCTCGTCGATCTGCTCCGAGCTCATGTCCTTCAGGTCCGTGCCGTGGATCACGCACGCCTTGGCGTCCCTGGGGGGGGGGGTGTCCAAATGGGGTCAGACCCCCCCCCCCCCCAAATACCCCCAGCCTGCGCCCCCAAAACCTCCCCCACGTCCCTTCGGTCCCAAATCCTCTCCCTTGTGCCCCAAAATCTCCCCGATGCCTTCCACGACCCCAAATCCCCGTGATTTGGGCATCAAAACCTTCCTCTGCGCCCCAAAACCTCCCAATGTCTTCCATGTCCCCAAATCCTGTTCCTTGCACCCCAAAAAACTCCCCAAAGTCCCTTCAGACCCCAATCCCCTTCTCTATACCCCAAAAAACCCCCATTATGTAAGGCATTCACTTAACGGGTTGACCTGGCCTCCCTGTGCCCATTGGGTCCCCAAACCCCCTTCTTTTCACCCCAAATCCCTTTCTTTTCACCCAAAACCTCCCTTCCTGACTCCAAACCCTCCCCACCCGCCTAAAGTCCCCAAATCCTGCTCCCTGACCCCAAAAACCTCCCCAAAGTCCCTTCAATCCCAAATCCCCTCCCTGCCCCCCAAGACCCCCATTACAAGGGGCAGCCACTTAGAGGGTTGACCTGGCCTCCCTGTGCCCATTGGGTCCCCAAATCCCCTTCTTTTCACCCCAAATCCCTTTCTTTTCACCCAAAACCTCCCTTCCTGACCCCAAAACCTCTCCACACGCCCCAAAGTCCCCAAATCCCGCTCCCTGACCCCAAAATCCGCGTTACGGGGCATGCACCGGGGGTTGACCTGGCCTCCCTGTGCGCATTGGGTCCCCAAATCCCCTTCCTTTCACCCCAAATCCCCTTCCTTTCCACCTAACCCCCATTCCTTTCACCCCAAACACTCCCACATCCTTTAAGTCCCCAAATCCCATTCTCTGACCCCAAAAACCTCCCCAAAGTCCCTTTAATCCCAAATCCCTTTCCCTGCACCCTAAACCAAGGGGCAACCACTTAGAGGGTTGACCTGGCCTCCCTGTGCCCATTGGGTCCCCAAATCCCTTCTTTTGACCCAAAACCCCCCTCCCTGACCCCAAACCCTCCCCACATCCCTTAAGTTCCCAAATCCCATTCCTTGACCCCAAAACCCCCATTATACTGGGCAGCGACCTAGAGGGTTGACCTGGCGTCCCTGTGTCCCTAGGGTCCCCAAATCTGCTTCTTTTGACCCAAAAACCCCTTTCCCTGACCCCAAACCCTCCCCACCCGCCCTAAAGTCCCCAAATCCCCGCTCCCTGACCCCAAAACCCACGTTACGGGGCATGCACCGGGGGTTGACCTGGCCTCCCTGTGCCCATTGGGTCCCCAAATCCCCTCCTTTTCCCCCCAAACCCTCCCCACCCGCCCTAAAGTCCCCAAATCCCCCGCTCCCTGACCCCAAAACGTCGCGGGGCACGCACCGGGGTTGACCTGGCCTCCCTGTGCCCATTGGGTCCCCAAATCCCCTTCTTTTGACCCCAAATCCCTTTCTTTTGACCCAAAACCTCCCTCCCTGACCCCAAACCCTCCCCACCCGCCCTAAAGTCCCCAAATCCCCGCTCCCTGACCCCAAAACCCGCGTTACGGGGCACGCACCGGGGGTTGACCTGGCCTCCCTGTGCCCATTGGGTCCCCAAATCCCCTTCTTTTTACTCCAAATCCCTTTCTTTTGACCCAAAACCTCCCTCCCTGACTCCAAGCCCTCCCCACCCGCCCCAAAGTCCCCAAATCCCCTCTCCCTGACCCCAAAACGTCGCGGGGCACGCACCGGGGGTTGACCTGGCTGACGGGGATGTTGAGGCGCGCGGCGATGTCCTCCACGGTCTCGTTGCCCTCCGAGATGATGCCGACCCCCTTGGCGATGGCCTTGGCCGTGATGGGGTGGTCGCCGGTCACCATGATCACCTGAAAAACGCCGATTCCGGGCGGTTTTTCCCAAAAAAAAAAGAAAAAAAATTCACCCCCAAAATTTCCCAATTTAGCCTAAAAATTAAATTCTTAACATTTTTTTTAGTTTTTAAATCGTTTAAACGCTTAGTTTTTTTTTAATTTTATTTCATTTCATTATTTCATTTCATTTCATTATTTCATTTCATTTCATTATTTCATTTCATTTCATTATTTCATTTCATTTCATTATTTCATTTTATTTTATTTTATTTTATTTCATTTTATTTTATTTTATTTTATTTCATTTTATTTTATTTTATTTTATTTTAATTTCGTTTTTAATTTCCAAATTTAAATTTTAATTTGTAATTTGCGGGTCCACCCATTTTTTTTAAATTTAGTTCTTTTTCCCTTTTTATTTTAAAATGGTTTTTTAAAATCAACTTTAAAAAAAAAGTGACTTTCCTATTACTCTTTCCACCTTTTCCATCCCTTTTTCTACTTTTTTTTCCAGTTTTTCTACTTTTTTCCATTACCTTTTCCATGTTTCCATTACTTTTTCTACTTTTTTTTTTCATTTTTTTTCTGTTTCCTCTGTTACTTTTTGCTTTTTTTCTATTACCTTTTCCATTTTTTCTACTTTTTCATTCCATTTCCATTTTTTTTTCTTTTTCTACTTTTCCTTTTCCTTTTTTTTTTCCATTTTTTTCCAAATTTTCCTACTTTTCCCATTACATTTCCTATTTTTTTCTCATTTTTTCCCACTTTCCCTTTACATTTTCTTTTCCATTTTTTTCTACCGTTCCCTTTACATTTTCTTTTTTTTTTCTCCTTTTCCCTTTATATTTTCCTTTTTTCCATTTTTTCTCCTTTTCCCTTTATATTTTGTTTCAAAAATTTTCTACTTTTTCCTTTATATTTTCCTTTTTTTTCCATTTTTTTCTATGTTTCCCTTTACATTTCCTATTTATTCCCATTTTTTCATTCTTTTCCCTTTACAATTTCTATTTTTCCCAAATTTTCCACTTTTCCCTTTACAATTTCCTATTTTTTCCCAATATTCCACTTTTCCCTTTACAATTTCTATTTTTTCCCAATTCTTCCTACTTTTCCCATTCCATTTCCCATTTCTCCAATTTTCCACTTTTCCCTTTACAATTCCTATTTCTTCCATTCCCCCCCCTTTCCCCATTCCACTTCCCACTTTTCCACCTTCCATTTTTTTTTAAATTTCCCATTTTATTTTTTTAAGAAAAACAGAAATTTTCAAATTTCCCATTTTTTTCCCATTTTCTTTTTCCCATTTTTCCATTTTCCCCATTTTTCCCCATTTTTTCCCCTTTTTTCCCCCTTTTTCCCCCTTTTTTTCCCATTTCCCCCATTTCCCCCCATTTTTCCCCATTTTTCCCCCATTTTCTCCCCATTTCCCCCATTTTTTCCCATTTTTTCCCCATTTTCCCCCCATTTTTCCCCCATTTTTCCCCCATTTTTCCATTTTCCCCATTTTTTCCCATTTTTTCCCCATTTTCCCCCATTTTTCCCCATTTTTTTCCATTTTTCCCCCATTTTTTCCCCATTTTTTCCCCATTTTTCCCCATTTTTCCCCCTTTTTTTCCCCCATTTTTTCCCTTTTTTTTTTTCCCTTTTTTTCCCCATTTTTTTTTCCCCATTTTTTTCCCCCCCCCCACCTTGATGCCGGCGCTGCGGCACTTGCCGACGGCGTCGGGGACGGCGGCGCGGGGGGGGGTCGATCATGGACATGAGCCCCACGAAGCAGAGGTTGTCGGTGGCGAAGTTGACGTCGTCGCAGTCGAAGGCGAAGCCCTTGGGGTACTGCTCCTCGGGCAGGTAGAAGTGGCAGAAACCTGGGGTGGGGCGGGAGGGGGCGTCATGGACACGGACCCCCCCCCCCCCCCGAACCCCCAGAGCCCCCCTTTACACCCCCAGACCCCTTCATATTGCCCCTAGATCCCCCTTTGGCAACCCCAAATCCCGCTTTGGTGACCCTTAAGTGACCCCAAATGCTCCTTTAGTGACCCCAAATGCCCCTTTGCGCCCCCAGACCCCTTCTCACTACCCCAGACCCCCCCCCGAACCCCCAGACCCCCCCCTTTGCACCCCCAGAGCCCCCTTTGGTGACCCTAAACTCTGTTTTGGTGACCCCAAACCCACCTTAAGTGACCCCAAATCCCCACTTTAGTGACCCCAAATGCCCCTTTGGCGCCCCCAGACCCCTTCTCACTACCCCCAGACCCCCCCCCGAACCCCCAGACCCCCCCCTTTGCACCCCCAGACCCCTTCATATTGCCCCCAGACCCCCCTTTGGTGACCCCAGACCCCATTTTGGTGACCCCAAATGCTCCTTTAGTGACCCCAACCCCCCCCTTTGGAGACCCCAGACCCCTTCTCACTACCCCCGGACCCCCCCTTTGTGTCCCCGGACCCCCCCTTTACACCCCCAGACCCCTTCCTATTGCCCCTAGACCCCCCTTTGGAGACCCCAAATGCCCCTTTAGAGACCCCAGACCCCTTCTCACTGCCCCCAGACCCCCCCTTTGCACCCCCAGACCCCCCCCAGGACCACACTTAGCCCCCATTCACCCCCCCAAACCCCCCCAGGACCTCTCCATCCCCATATTGAGCCCCCTACATCCCCCCATATCCCCCCCAAACCCCTCCAGGACCCCCCCAGGACCCCCAAATACCCCTCAGGACCCCCCCAGGACCCCCCCAGGACCACACTCAGCCCCCACCCACCCCCCCAAACCCCCCCAGGACCCCCCCAGGACCTCTCCATCCCCATATTGAGCCCCTATCCATCCCCCAAACCTCCCCCAAAGCCCCCCAGGACCCCTCCCAAACCCCACAGGACCCCCCCCAGGACCCTCCAAAACCCCCCCAGGACCCCCCCAGGACCACACTTAGCCCCATCCACCCCCCAAAACCCCCCCAGGACCCCCCCAGGACCCCTCCATCCCCATATCTAGCCCCATCCATCCCCCAAACCTCCCCCAAAGCCCCCCCAAATCTCCCCCAAATCCCCCCCAAACCCCACAAGACCCCCCTCAGGACCCCCCCCCGGACCCCCCCGTACCCAGCACTCTCTCCCCGAGCCCCCCCAGCTCGAGGTAGGCGTTCTGGAAGGCCTCCTTCATCAACCCTTCACCCCCCTACATCCCCCCAAACCCCCCCAGGACCCCTCCCAAACCCCTCAGGACCCCCCCACGACCCCCCCAGGACCACACTCAGCCCCCATCCACCCCCCCAAACCCCCCCAGGACCTCTCCATCCCCATATTGAGCCCCCATCCATCCCCCAAACCTCCCCCAAAGCCCCCCAGGACCCCTCCCAAACCCCACAGGACCCCCCCCAGGACCCCTCAGGACCCCCCCCACGACCCCCCCCAGGACCACACTCAGCCCCCATCCACCCCCCAAACCCCCCCAGGACCTCTCCATCCCCATATTTAACCCCTTACATCCCCCCTACATCCCCTGAAACCCCCCCAAAGCCCCCCAGGACCCCCCCCAAACCCCTCCAGGACCCCCCCAGGACCCCCAGGACCCCCCCACGACCCCCCCCGGCCCCCCCCGTACCAGCACTCTCTCTCCGAGCCCCCCCAGCTCGAGGTAGGCGTTCTGGAAGGCCTCCTTCATCAACCCTTCACCCCCCTACACCCCCCCCAAACCCCCCCAGGACCCCCCAAATACCGCTCAGGACCCCCCCACGACCCCCCCAGGACCACACTTAGCCCCCATCCACCCCCCAAAACCCCCCCAGGACCCCCCCAGGACCTCTCCATCCCCATATCTAGCCCCTTACATCCCCCCAGGACCCCCCAAATCCCCCCCAAACCTCCCCAAAGCCCCCCAAGACCCCTCCCAAACCCTCAGGACCCCCCCACGACCCCCCAAATCCCCCCCAGGACCCCCCCAGGACCACACTTAGCCCCCATTCACCCCCCAAAACCCCCAGGACCTCTCCATCCCCATATTGAGCCCCCTACATCCCCCCAGGACCCCCAAATCTCCCCCAAAGCCCCCCAGGACCCCCCCCAAACCCACAAGACCCCCCCAGGACCCCCCAGGACCCCCCCCCGTACCCAGCACTCTCTCCCCGAGCCCCCCCAGCTCGAGGTAGGCGTTCTGGAAGGCCTCCTTCATCAACCCTTCACCCCCCTACATCCCCCCAAACCCCCCCCAGGACCCCTCCCAAACCCCTCAGGACCCCCCCAGGACCACACTTAGCCCCCATCCACCCCCCCAAACCCCACCAGGACCCCCCCAGGACCTCTCCATCCCCATATTGAGCCCCCTACATCCCCCCAGGACCCCCCAAATCTCCCCCAAAGCCCCCCAGGACCCCTCCCAAACCCCACAAGACCCCCCCCAGGACCCCCCCCAGGACCCCTCAGGACCCCCCCCAGGACCCCCCCCGTACCCAGCACTCTCTCCCCGAGCCCCCCCAGCTCGAGGTAGGCGTTCTGGAAGGCCTCCTTCATCAACCCTTCACCCCCCTACATCCCCCCAAACCCCCCCAGGACCCCCCAAAACCCCCCCAGGACCCCCCCACGACCCCCCCAGGACCACACTCAGCCCCCATCCACCCTCCAAAACCCCCCCAGGACCCCCCCAGGACCTCTCCATCCCCATATCTAGCCCCATCCATCCCCCAAACCTCCCCCAAAGCCCCCCAGGACCCCTCCCAAACCCTCAGGACCCCCCCCAGGACCCCCCCCCGACCCCCCCCGTACCCAGCACTCTCTCCCCGAGCCCCCCCAGCTCGAGGTAGGCGTTCTGGAAGGCCTCCTTCATCTCCTCGTCCAGGGGCTGCTCCTTGCCCTGCAGCAGGATGGTGGAGCAGCGGTCCAGGATGCGCTCGGGGGCCCCCTTCATCACCAGCAGGTAGCGGTTGTCCGAGGGGTCCTCGGTCTCGTGGATGGAGAGCTGGGGGGGGGGGGCACAAAAAAAATTCAAAAAAATTTGAATCCCCAAAAAATTTGGGGGGGGGGTCCCGAAAAATTTGAGGGGAGAAGGAGGCAAAAAAATGGCAGGAAAGGGCAAAAAAATGGATGGGAAGGAATTGGGGGAGGGAATAGGGGATAAAAAAAATTGGGGGGGGTCAAAAACTATTGGGGGGGACACCTAAAAAAATTTGGGGGTAAGAAAAATTTTGGGGAGAAGGAGGTAAAAAAATTTTGGGGAGAATGAGGCAAAAAAAAATGGGAGGAGAGCGCAAAAAAATGGATGGGAAGGAATTGGGGATAAAAAAATTGGGGGCGGGGGGCAAAAAATATTGGGGGGGCACTAAAAATATTGGGGGGGTCAGAAAAAAATGGGGGGGTCAAAAAAATTAATGAGGGACCCCCAAAAAAGTAGAGGGGGACCCCAAAAACAATGAGAAGGGAGGGCAAAAAATGTGATGGGAAGGAATTGGGGGGGGGTAAAAAAAATTGGGGGGAGGGCAAAAAATATTGGGGGGCACTAAAAAATATTGGGAGGGTCCCAAAAATATTGGGGGGTTGGAAAATAAATGGGGAGGGCGGATTTGGGGGTCCCTTCATCACCAGCAGGGAGCGGTTGTCCGAGGGGTCCTCGGTCTCGGGGATGGAGAGCTGGGGGGGGGGGGGCACAAAAAAATTCAGGGGGGGGCACAAAAAATTTTTTGAGGGGGGGGTCACAAAAAAATTGGGGGAGAAAGAGGTAAAAAAATGGCAGGAACGGGCAAAAAAATGGATGGGAAGGGCATAAAAATTGATGGGAAGGACTTGGGGGGGGCAAAATATTGGGGGGGGCACCTAAAAAAAATTTGGGGGGGGTCCCAAAAAAATTGGGGGGGGACACACAAAAAAATTGGGGAAGAAGGAGGCAAAAAAATGGGAGGAAAGGGCAAAAAAATGGATGGGAAGGGCAAAAAAATGGATGGGAAGGAATTGGGGGAGGGAATAGGGGATAAAAAAAATTGGGGGGGGTCAAAAACTATTGGGGGGGGCACCTAAAAAAATTTGGGGGGGGGGTCCCAAAAAAATTGGGGTGTTGGAAAATAAATGGGGGGAGATTTGGGGGTCCCTTCATCAGCAGCAGGTAGCGGTTGTCCGAGGGGTCCTCGGTCTCGTGGATGGAGAGCTGGGGGGGGGGGGACAAAAAAAATTCAGGGGGGGGCACAAAAAAATTTGGGGGGGGGTAGAAAAATTTTGGGGAGAAAGAGGTAAAAAAATTGGGGGAGAATGAGGCAAAAAAAATGGATGGAAAGGGCATAAAAATTGATGGGAAGGACTTGGGAGGGGCAAAATATTGGGGGGGGGCACCCAAAATATTAGGGAGGGGTTCCAAAAAAATTTGGGGGGGGGAGGCACAAAAAAATTACGGGGAGAAGGAGGCAAAAAAATGGGAGGAAAGGGTAAAAAAATGGGAGGAAAGGGCAAAAAAATTGATAGGAAGGAATTGGGGGGGGGAATTGGGGTGTAAAAAAATTGGGGGGGGTCAAAAAATATTGCGGGGGGGGCACCTAAAAAAAATTTGGGGGGGGTCCCAAAAAATTGGGGGGGGGACACACAAAAAAATTGGGGGAGAAGGAGGCAAAAAAATGAGGGGAGAGGGGAAAAAATGGATGGGAAGGAATTGGGGGGGGGGCAAAAAATATTGGGGGGGGTCAGAAAAAAATTGGGGGGGGCACCGAAAAATTCAGGGGGGGTCCCCAAAAAAATTGGGGGGGGGGACACAAAAAAATTGGGGGAGGAGGAGGCAAAAAAATGGGGAGAGGAGGAAAAATTTGGGGAAATTGGAAGGGAAATGGGGAGAAAAGAATTTTTTTTTTGGGGGGGGAACCAAAAAATATTGGGGGGGGTCATAAAATATTGGGGGGGGGTCAAAAAAATTTTGGGGGGTGTCAAAAAAATTAGAGGGGGAACCAAAAAAAAATGAGAAGGGAGGGCAAAAAATGTGACGGGAAGGAATTGGGGGGGAAATTTGGGGGCAAAATAATTGGGGGGGGGGCAAAAAATATTGGGGGGGGCACTAAAAAATATTGGGGGGGTCAAAAAAATTGGGGGGGGGGTCCCAAAAATATTAGGGGGTTGGAAAATAAATGGGGAGGGGGGATTTGGGGGTCCCTTCATCAGCAGCAGGGAGCGGTTGTCCGAGGGGTCCTCGGTCTCGTGGATGGAGAGCTGGGGGGGGGGGGGGGCACAAAAAATTTCAGGGGGGGGTCCCCAAAAAAATTGGGGGAAAAGGAAGCAAAAAAATTGGGGGAGAAGGAGGCAAAAAAATGGATGGGAAGGGCAAAAAAATGGATGGGAAGGGCAAA
Organism: Clangula hyemalis; assembly: GCA_963989345.1. The sequence goes on along the minus strand of CAXDIO010000090.1, from coordinate 14,890 downwards.
AAAATGGATGGGAAGGAATTGGGAGGGGCAAAATATTGGGGGGGGGCACCCAAAATATTAGGGGGGGGGTCCCAAAAAAATTTGGGGGGGTAAGAAAAATTTTGGGGAGAAGGAGGTAAAAAAATTGGGGGAGAATGAGGCAAAAAAATGGGAGGACAGCGCAAAAAAATGGATGGGAAGGAATTGGGGGAGGAATTGGGGTGTAAAAAAATTGGGGGGGGGTCAAAAAATATTGGGGGGGGACCTAAAAAAATCTGGGGGGGTCCCAAAAAAATTTGGGAGAGAAGGAGGCAAAAAAATGGGAGGAAAGGGCAAAAAAAATGGATGGGAAGGAATTGGGGGGGGGGGGCAAAAAATATTGGGGGGGTCAGAAAAAAATTGGGGGGGCACCGAAAAATTCAGGGGGGGGTCCCCAAAAAAATTTGGGGGGGGGACACAAAAAAATTGGGAGAGGAGGAGGCAAAAAAATGAGGGGAGAGGGGAAAAAAATGGATGGGAAGGAATTGGGGGGGGGAAATAGGGGGTAAAAAAAAATGGGGGGGTCAAAAAATATTGGGGGGGTCCCAAAAAAATTTTGGGGTTGGAAAATAAAAATCTGGGGGGGGGGGGCAAAAAAATTGGGGGGGAGCCCCAAAAATGAGAGGGGGGGGCAAAAAAAATGATGGGGGGGGGAATGGGGGGGTAAAAAATATGGGGGGGGGGGGGGGGCAAAAATTTGGGGGGAAACCCAAAGGTTTTGGGGTTTTTGGGGTGATCCCCCAGGTTTTAGGGGTTTTGGGGATAATCACGCGGGTTTTGGGGCTAACCTTAAAATTTGGGGGATTTGGGGGATAACCATAAAAGATTTGTGGTTTTTTGGGGGGATAACCACAGAAATTTGGGGGTTTTTGGGGTTTTCCCGCAGGTTTTGGGGTTTTTGGGCTAACCATGCAGCTTATGGGATTTTTGGGATAATGATGCAACTTTTAGGGTTTTTGGGATAACCACGCAAGTTTTGGGGATTTTTAGGGCTCCCCCATGGGATTTGGGATTTTTAGGGTTCCCCCACAGCTTTTAGGGTCTTTGGGATAACCATGCAGCTTTTAGGGTTTTGGGGATAACCAAGCAGGTTATGGGATTTTGGGGATAACCATGCAACTTTTAGGGTTTCTGGGATAACCACGCAAGTTTTGGGATTCCCGGGGGCTCCCCCATAGGATTTGGGGTTTTTAGGGTTCCCCCACAGCTTATAGGGTCTTTGGGGTTCCCCCTTGCTTTTAGGGTTTTAGGGATAACCACACAACTTTTAGGGTTTTGGGGAGAACCCCACCGATTTTGGGATTCCTGAAGGTTCCTCCATAGTTTGGGGGATTTTTAGGGCTCCCCCATAGGATTTGGGATTTTTAGGGCTCCCCCACGGGATTTGGGGTTTTTTAGGGTGGGTTTTTGGGGCTGCTGGCACCTGGTACTTGTTGGTGGAGTTGAAGGGGATCTCGGCCACCTTCTTGTTGCGCTCAGCTTTGGGGTTTTGGGGGCTCCCCCACAGCTTTTAGGGTTTTTTTTGGGGTTCCCCCATGGCTTTTAGGGTTTTTGGGGCTCTCCCATGGCTTTTAGGGTTTGGGGGATCCCCTATGGCTTTTAGGGTTTTGGGGATAACCATGCAGGTTATGGGATTTGGGGGAAATCCACGCAACTTTTCGGTTTTTTGGGATTCCTGGGGGTTGCCCCTGTATTTTGGGATTCCTGGGGGATCCCTCATAGGATTTGGGATTTTTAGGGTTCCCCCACAGCTTTTAGGGTCTTTGGGGTTCCCCCTGGCTTTTAGGGTTTTTGGGATAACCAAGCAGGTTATGGGATTTGGGGGATAACCATGCAAGTTTTGGGATTCCTGGAGGTTCCTCCATAGGATTTGGGATTTTTAGGGTTCCCCCATGGGTTTTATGGTCTTTGGGGTTCCTCCTGGCTTTTAGGGTTTTTAGGATAACCACACAACTTTTAGGGTTTTTGGGATAACCACACAACTTTTGGGATTTGGGGGATAACCGATTTGGGGGATAACCATGCACGTTTTGGGATTTTTAGGACTCCCCCATGGGATTTGGGGTTTTTTAGGGTGGGTTTTTGGGGTTGCTGGCACCTGGTACTTGTTGGTGGAGTTGAAGGGGATCTCGGCCACCTTCTTGTTGCGCTCCCGCATGCCCTTGACGGAGCCGGAGGAGAGCTCGATGCACTTCAGCAGCGCCGACTCCGAGGCGTCCCCGGCCACATCCCGCTGGGGACCCCAAAATTTGGGGGTACGGGGTCAGAGGGGGGGCACCCCAAAAGGATGGGGAACCCCCCCCCCCCATACACACACACACACCGGGTTCTGGTATGGCCCTATGGGGATTATGGGTCGTGGGACCCCAAAAGTCTTCCTGCACCCCTATGGGACCCCAAAAATTATCCTGCCCCCCCATGGGACCCCAAAACCCTTCCCATTGTCTTGGGGTCTCCTGGGGGACCCCAAAACCCCTCGAAGGACCCCAAACTCCCCCGGCTGGACCCCAACCCCCCCCCAGGGACCCCAAAACCCCCGGGGGGACCCCAAAACTCCCTGGAGGACTCCAAAACCCCCCCCGAAGGAGACCCCAAAACCTTTCCCATTGTCTTGGGGTCTCCTGGGGGACCCCAAAACCCCCCGAAGGACCTCAAACTCCCCGGGTTGGACCCCAAAACCCCCCTGGAGGGACCCCAAAACCCTTCCTGTACCCCATGGGACCCCAAAACCCTTCCATTGTCTTGGGGTCTCCTGGGGGACCTCAAAACCCTTCCCTTGAATGATGGGGACCCCAAAACCCTTCCTGCCCCCTATTGGACCCCAAAACTGTTCCCTTGACCTAAGGGACCCCAAAACCTTTCCCATTGTCTTGGGTCTCCTGGGGGACCCCAAAACTCCCCGGGGGACCCCAAACTCCCCGGGTTGGACCCCAAACCCCCCCAGTGACCCCAAACCCCCTGGGGGGACCCCAAAACCCCTGGGGGACCCCAAAACCCCCCCGAACCTTGAGGATGGGGACGTTCTCCTGCCCCCCTTGAAGACGGCGCGGTTGCAGAGCCCCGCGATGTGCGCCAGCGCCACCCACGTGGCCGAGCTCTTGTCGAACGCCGTGCCTGGGGGGGGGGGGGGCAAAAACCCCGATAGCCCCCAGACCCCAAATACCACAAATACCCCAAAATACCCAAAATGTACCCCCAAAAAAACAGGACCCAAATAGCCCCAAAACCACCCAAAACCAGACCCCAAAGAGCCCCCAGGGACCCCAAAACCCACAAATGCCCCAGAGCCCCAGACCCCAAATACCCCAAAATACCCCAAATCCCTTAAATACCCCAAATACCCCAAAATGCCCCAAATACCCCAAATCCCCCAAAATACCCCAAATCCCCCAAAATACCCCAAATCCCCCAAAATACCCCAAATCCCCCAAATCCCCCAAATCCCCCAAAATACCCCAAATCCTTAAATATCTTAAATCCTCTAATACCCTAAATACCCCAAAATACCCTAAATACCCCAAAATACCCCAAATCCCCTAAATACCTTAAATCCCCTAAATACCCAAATCCCCCAAATACCCCAAATACCCCAACCCCCCAAATCCTCCAAAATCCCCAAATCCCCAAAATACCCTAAATACGTGAAAATACCCAAATCCCCTAAACTCCCCCAAATCCCCCAAAATACCAAAATATGTGAAAATACCCCAAATCCCCCAAATCCATCAAAATCCCCTAAATACACCAAAATACCCTGAATCCCCCAAACTCCCCCAAACCCCCCAAATCCCCCAATCCCCCCCAGTTACCCGACTGGTCCTCGGTGGTGTCGGCCTCGTGGATCTGGATCCCCCCTGACCCCAACAGCCCCAACTCCCAAATATCCCGAAATACCCCAAAACACTCCAAATGCCCTAAATACCACAAATGCCCCAAAATGCCCCAAAATGCCCCAAATCTCTTAAATATCTTAAATCCTCTAAATACCCTAAATACCCCCAAATTCCCCAAATCCCCTAAATACCTTAAATCCCCTAAATACCCCAAATCCCCCCAAATCCCCCAAAATCCCCTAAATCCCCCAAATCCTCTAAATCCCCCAAACTCCCCAAATCCCCAAATACATCAAAATCCCCCAAATCCCTTAAATACCCCAAATCCCCCAAAATACCCTAAATACGTGAAAATACCCCAAATACACCAAAATACCCTAAAAATGTGAAAATCCCCCAAATCCATCAAAATCCCCTAAATACACCAAAATACCCTGAATCCCCCAAACCCCCCAATCCCCCCCAGTCCCCCCAGTTACCCGACTGGTCCTCGGTGGTGTCGGCCTCGTGGATCTGGTTGTCGAACCACATGTGCGCCACCGTCATGCGGTTCTGGGTGAGGGTCCCGGTCTTGTCGGAGCAGATGGTGGAGGTGGAGCCCAGCGTCTCCACCGCCTCCAGGTTCTTCACCAGGCAGTTCTTGCGCGCCATGCGCTTGGCCGTCAGCGTCAGGCACACCTGGGGGGCAATTTTCATTGGGGGGGGGGCAGTTTTTAATTTGGGGGAGGCTATTTTTAATTTGGAGGCACAGATTTTTAATTTGGGAGCACTGATTTTTTATTTGGGAGCACTGATTTTTTATTTGGGAGCACTGATTTTTTATTTGGGGGGGCAGGTTTTTTAATTTGGGGATGTGGATTTTTAATTTGGGGGCGCAATTTTTTATTTGGGGGCACAGATTTTTAATTTGGGAGCACTGATTTTTTATTTGGGAGCACTGATTTTTTTGGGGGGGGCAGGTTTTTTAATTTGGGGGGCTATTTTTAATTTTGGGGGGCTATTTTTAATTTTGGGGGGGCTATTTTTAATTTGGGAGCACAGATTTTTTTATTTGGGGGCACAGATTTTTTATTTGGGAGGGCAACTTTTAATTTGGGAGGGGTTAATTTTAATTTGGGGGGGCTATTTTTAATTTGGGGGGACAGATTTTTTAATTTGGGGGGCATTTTTTAATTTGGGGGGGCGATATTTTCAATTTGGGGGGGCTATTTTTAATTTCAGGGCACAGATTTTTAATTTGGGAGCACTGTTTTTTTATTTGGGAGCACTGATTTTTTAATTTGGGGGAGCAATTTTTAATTTTGGGGGGGCAATTATTAATTTGAGGGTCGATTTCTTATTTGGGGGGCAGGTTTTTTATTTGGGGGGGCTATTTTTAATTTGGGGGGGGGCTATTTCTTAATAGGGAGGTGGAGCCCAGCGTCTCCACCGCCTCCAGGTTCTTCACCAGGCAGTTCTTGCGCGCCATGCGCTTGGCCGTCAGCGTCAGGCACACCTGGGGGGGCAATTTGTAATTTGGGGGGGCTATTTCTTATTTGGGGGGGGGCGATTTGTAATTTGGGGGGGGCAGTTTTTAATTTGGGGGCACAGATTTTTAATTTGGGGACACGGATTTTTAATTGGGGGACGTCCATTTTTAATTTGGGGGGGCTATTTTTAATTTTGGGAGGGCAACTTTTAATTTGGGGGGGCTATTTTTTAATTTCAGAGCACAGATTTTTTTATTTGGGGGCACAGATTTTTTATTTGGGGGCAATTTTTAATTTTGGGGGGCAATTTTTAATTTGGGGGCACGATTTTATATTTGGGAGCACAGATTTTTTTTATTTGGGAGCACTGATTTTTTATTTGGGGGGGCAGGTTTTTTAATTTGGGGGGGCTATTTTTAATTTGGGAGGGCAACTTTTAATTTGGGAGGGGCTAATTTTAATTTGGGGGGGCTATTTTTAATTTGGAGGCACAGATTTTTTATTTGGGGGCACAGATTTTTTTATTTAGGAGCACAGATTTTTTATTTAGGGGGCAATTTCTTATTTGGGGGGGCAGATTTTTTAATTTGGGGGGCTATTTTTAATTTGGGGGGGGTTATTTTTAATTTGGGGGGGGCTATTTCTTAATAGGGAGGTGGAGCCCAGCGTCTCCACCGCCTCCAGGTTCTTCACCAGGCAGTTCTTGCGCGCCATGCGCTTGGCCGTCAGCGTCAGGCACACCTGGGGGGGGGGGGCAATTTTCATTGGGGGGGGCTATTAATTAATTGGGGGGACAGATTTTTTAATTTGGGGGAGCGGATTTTTAATTTGGAGGCACAGATTTTTAATTTTGGGGGGCAATTTCTTAATTGGGGGGGCTGTTTTTTAATTTGGGGGGCAATTTTTAATTTTGGGGGGGCTATTTTTTAATTGGAGGGGCTATTTTTTGATTTGGGAGCACAGATTTTTTATTTGGGGGCACAGATTTTTTATTTGGGAGGGCAGGTTTTTTAATTTGGGGAGGGCTATTTTTAATTTGGGGGCATGATTTTATATTTGGGAGCACAGATTTTTAATGTGGGAGCACAGATTTTTTATTTAGGGGCACAGAATTTATATTTGGGAGGGCAAATTTTAATTTGGGGGGGGCTATTTTTAATTTGGGGGTCGATTTTTTAATTTGGAGGCACAGATTTTTAATTTGGGAGCACAGATTTTTTATTTGGGAGCACAGATTTTTTATTTGGGGGGGCGATTTCTTATTTGGGGGGCCAGTTTTTTAATTTGGGAGGGCAGTTTTTTAATTTGGGGGGCTATTTTTAATTTGGGGGGGGTTATTTTTAATTGGGGGGGGGCTATTTCTTAATAGGGAGGTGGAGCCCAGCGTCTCCACCGCCTCCAGGTTCTTCACCAGGCAGTTCTTGCGCGCCATGCGCTTGGCCGTCAGCGTCAGGCACACCTGGGGGGGCAATTTGTAATTTGGGGGGGGCAATTTTTAATTTGGGGGCGCAATTTTTAATTTGGAGGCACAGATTTTTAATTTGGGAGCACAGATTTTTTATTTGGGAGCACAGATTTTTTATTTGGGGGGGCCAGTTTTTTAATTTGGGGGGTGATTTTTAATTTGAGGGGGGGCTATTTTTAATTTGGGGGGGCTATTTTTTAATTTGGGAGCACAGATTTTTTATTTGGGAGCACAGATTTTTTTATTTAGGGGGGCGAATTCTTATTTGGGGGGGCCAGTTTTTTAATTTGGGGGGGCCAGTTTTTTAATTTGGGGGGTGATTTTTAATTTGAGGGGGGGCTATTTTTAATTTGGGGGGGCTATTTTTTAATTTGGGAGCACAGATTTTTTATTTGGGAGCACAGATTTTTTTATTTAGGGGGGCGAATTCTTATTTGGGGGGGCCAGTTTTTTAATTTGGGGGGTGATTTTTAATTTGGGGGGGCTATTTTTAATGTGGGGGGGCTATTTCTTAATAGGGAGGTGGAGCCCAGCGTCTCCACCGCCTCCAGGTTCTTCACCAGGCAGTTCTTGCGCGCCATGCGCTTGGCCGTCAGCGTCAGGCACACCTGGGGGGGCAATTTTTAATTGGGGGGGGCAGTTTTTAATTTGGGGATGTGGATTTTTAATTTGGGGGCGCTATTTTATATTTGGGGGCACAGATTTTTAATTTGGGAGCACTGATTTTTTATTTAGGGGCACAGATTTTTTATTTGGGGGGGCAATTTTTAATTTGGGGGCACAGATTTTTTATTTAGGGGGGCGATTTCTTATTTGGGGGGACAGATTTTTTAATTTGGGGGAGCAATTTTTAATTTGGGGGTCGATTTTTTAGTTTGAGGGGGCTATTTTTAATTTGGGAGCACAGATTTTTAATTTGGGAGCACAGATTTTTAATTTGGGGGGGGCGATTTCTTATTTAGGGGGGCAATTTCTTATTTGGGGGGGGCAGATTTTTTAATTTGGGGAGTGATTTTTAATTTGGGGGGGCTATTTCTTAATAGGGAGGTGGAGCCCACCTATAACTCCCCCAAATCACCCTAAAACCCCATGATACCCCCCCATAACCCCCCAATACTCACGGTGATGGTGGCCAGCAGCCCCTCGGGCACGTTGGCCACGATGATGCCGATGAGGAAGATGATGGTCTCTAGCCATGTAACACCCCCAAAACCCCCCAAATCACCCCAAATCACCCCAAAACCCCCCAAATCCCCCTGATATCCCCCCAAAACCCCCTAAATCCCCCCCAAAACCCTCTACAACCCCCCAGTACTCACGGTGACGGTGGCCAGCAGCCCCTCGGGCACGTTGGCCACGATGATGCCGATGAGGAAGATGATGGCCTCCAGCCAGGTAACCCCCCCAAAACCCCCCAAACTCCCCCAAATCCCCCCAAAACCCCCTGATATCCCCCCAAATCACCCCAAAACCCCCATATAACCCCCCAATACTCACAGTGACGGTGGCCAGCAGCCCCTCGGGCACGTTGGCCATGATGATGCCGATGAGGAAGATGACGGCCTCCAGCCAGGTAACCCCCCAATATCCCCTCAAACTCCCCCCAAACCCCCTGATATCCCCCCAAATCACCCCAAAACCCCCGGATATCCCCCCAACACTCACGGTGACGGTGGCCAGCAGCCCCTCGGGCACGTTGGCCACGATGATGCCGATGAGGAAGATGATGGTCTCTAGCCACGTAACCCCCCCAAAACCCCCCAAATCCCCCCAAATCACCCCAAAACCCCCTGATATCCTCCAAAATCACCCCAAAACCCCCTGATATCCCCCTATAACCTCCCCAAACCCCCCCAATACTCACGGTGACGATGGCCAGCAGCCCCTTGGGCATGTTGGCCATGACGATGCCCATGAGGAAGACGATGGCCTCCAGCCACGTAACCCCCCCAAACCCCCCAAATCCCCCCAAAACCCCCTGATATCCCCCCAAGTCACCCCAAAACCCCCATATAAGCCCCACAACACTCACGGTGACGGTGGCCAGCAGCCCCTCGGGCATGTTGGCCACGATGATGCCGATGAGGAAGATGACGGCCTCCAGCCACGTAGCCCCCCAATTTCGCCCCAAACTCCCTGATATCACCCCAAAACCCCCCTAAACCCCCTGATATCCCCCCAAAACCTCCCAAAACCCCCATATAACCACCCCAATACTCACGGTGACGGTGGCCAGCAGCCCCTCGGGCACGTTGGCCATGACGATGCCCATGAGGAAGATGACGGCCTCTAGCCACGTAACCCCCCAAAACCCCCCAAATTCCCCCCAAATCCCCCCAAAACCCCCTGATATCCCCCCAAAACCCCCCGATATCCCCCCAAAACCTCCCAAAACCCCCCTACAACCCCCCAACACTCACGGTGACGGTGGCCAGCAGCCCCTCGGGCACGTTGGCCAAGATGATGCCAATGAGGAAGATGATGGCCTCTAGCCACGTAACTCCCCCAAAACCCCCCAAATCCCCCCAAAACCCCCTGATATCCCCCAAAATCACCCCAAATCACCCTGATATCCCCCCAAAACCCCCTGATATCCCCCCAACACTCACGGTGACGGTGGCCAGCAGCCCCTTGGGCATGTTGGCCATGACGATGCCGATGAGGAAGATGATGGCCTCTAGCCACGTAACCCCTCCAAAAACCCCCCAAAACCCCCCAAATCACCCCAAAACTCCCCGATATCCCCCCAAAACCCCCCAAAACCCCCTGATACCCCCCCAACACTCACGGTGACGGTGGCCAGCAGCCCCTTGGGCATGTTGGCCATGACGATGCCCATGAGGAAGATGATGGCCTCTAGCCACGTAACCCCCCAAATCACCCCAAAACCCCCTGATGTCCCCCCAAAACCCCTGGATATCCCCCCAAGTCACCCCAAAACCCCCCAAAACCCCCTGATATCCCCCCAACACTCACGGTGACGGTGGCCAGCAGCCCCTCGGGCAACGTTGGCCACGATGATGCCGATGAGGAAGATGACGGCCTCCAGCCAGGTGTAGCCCAGGATGAGGGAGAGGATGAAGAAGGAGATGCCGAGGAAGACGGCGACGCCGGTGATGAGCTGGATGAAGTGCTCGATCTCCACCGCGATCGGGGGTCTTGCCCACCTCCAGCCCCGAGGCCAGCGTGGCGATGCGCCCCATCACCGTCCGGTTCCCCCGTGGCGATCACCACCCCGCGGGCCGTGCCTGGGTTTTTTGGGGGAAAAAGGGGGAAATTGGGGTGAGGAGGGGGGCGTTGGAGGGGGTTTGGGGTCTTGAAGGGGGCCCTAAGGGGGCCCTAAGGGGGTCCTGGGGGGTGTTTGGGGGTTCTTCAAGGGGACCCTAAGGGGTTCTGGGGGGGGTTGGAGGGGGTTTGGGGGGCGTTGGGGGTCTTCAAGGGGGTCCTAAGGGGGTTTGGAGGGGGAAAAGGGGGTGAGTGGGGGGGCGTTGGAGGGGGTTTGGGGTCTTGAAGGGGGCCCTAAGGGGGCCCTAAGGGGGTTCTGGGGGGTGTTGGAGGGGGTTTGGGGGGGAAAATAGGGGTTGGAGGGGGGGGGTTGGGGGGAAATGGGGGTGAGAGGAGGGTCCCTGGGGGGTGTTGGAGGGGGTTTGGGGGGCGTTGGGGGTCTTGAAGGGGGCCCTAAGGGGGTTCTGGAGGGGTTTGGGGGGCGTTGGGGGGGGGAAATGGGGGTGATGGGGGGCTCTTGGGGGGGCGTTGGAGGGGGTTTGGGGGCATTGGAGGGGTTTTGGGGGCGTTGGGGGTCTTCAAGGGGGCCCTAAGGGGGTTCTGGGGGGTGTTGGAGGGGGTTTGGGGGGCGTTGAGGGTCTTGAAGGGGGTCCCAAGGGGGTTTGGGGGGGGGGAAATGGGGATCGGAGGGGGTCTGGGGGGCCCCATCACCGTCCCGGTCCCCCGTGGCGATCACCACCCCCCGCGGGCCGTGCCTGGGTTTTGGGGGGAAAAAGGGGGAAATTGGGGTGAGTCGGGGGCATTGGGGGGGGTTTGGGGTCTTGAAGGGGGCCCTAAGGGGGTCCTGGGGGGGTGTTGGAGGGGGTTTGGGGGCATTGGGGGTCTTGAAGGGGGCCCTAAGGGGGTCCTGGGGGGTGTTGGAGGGGGTTTGGGGGACATTGGGGGTCTTCAAGGGGGCCCTAAGGGGGTCCTGGGGGGTGTTGGGGGTCTTGAAGGGGGTCCTAAGGGGGTTCTGGGGGGTGTTGGAGGGGGTTTGGGGAGGCAAATGGGGCTTGGAGGGGATTTGGGGGGGGGGGGGGAAAGGGGGGAAATGGGGGTGAGTGGGGGGGTTGGAGGGGGGTTTGGGGGGGGAAATGGGGGTGAGGAGGGGTCCTGGGGGGCTTGGAGGGGGTTTGGGGGTCTTGAGGGAGGCGCTCAGGGGGTTCTGGGGGGATAAAGTGACCCCAAAGGGGGTCCTGGGACCCCCAAAATGGCCCCAAAGGGGATCTTGGGGTACCATAGATGACCCAAGGAGGGTCCTAGGACCCCCAAAACGGTCCTGGGACCCCAAAAATAACCCCACAGATCTCCCAGAGCCCCCAAAAATTAACCCAGCACCCCCAAACCCCCCCCACCCAAACCCCCCCAGACCCCCAACCCCCCCCATACCCTCCCCATACCCCCCCACAGACCCCCAAACCCCCCCCCATACCCCCCCCATACCCCACCCAAAGCCCCCCCCAGACCCCCCAAAGACCCCCAAACCCCCCCCATACACCCCCCCCAGACCCCCCCAAACCCCCCCCCCATACCCCCCCATACCCCCCCAAAGCCCCCCCCAGACCCCCCAAAGACCCCCCAAACCCGCCCATACACCCCCCAGACCACCCCCAGACCCCCCCCCAAACCCCCCCAGAGAGAGGTCGTGGGACCCCCTGGAGTGTTCTGGGAGCCCCCCCATGGGGTTTTATTTTTATTTTGGGGGGGGGTCTCACCCTCGACGCAGTTGGTGGAGAAGAAGGTGATGTTGCGGGTCTCCAGGGGGTTGTCGTGGGTGCAGTCGGGGGAGCGCGTCTGGGGCTCCGACTCGCCCGTCAGAGAGGAGTTGTCAACCTGGGGGGGGGCAAGGGGGTCACTGGGGGGGGTCCTGGGGGGGGTACTATGGGGGGTTATGGGGGTGCTGGAGGGGGGGTTATGGGGGTCGTGCAGGGGTCCTGGGGGGGTCTCTGGGGGGGTCCTGGGGCTCCGACTCGCCCGTCAGAGAGGAGTTGTCAACCTGGGGGGGGGGCAAGGGGGTCACTGGGGGGGGTGTATGGGGGTCTTGGGGGGGTCTATGGGGAGTTATGGGGGTCTTGGGGGGGCGCTGGAGGGGGTTACTGGGGGGTTATGGGGGTCCTGGGGGGGTCTAAGGGGGGTTATGAGAGTCCTGGGGGGGTCTCAAGGAGGGTATGGGGGTCTTGGGGGGGGTCACTGGGGGATTATTGGGGTCCTGGGGGGGTCATTGGGGGGGTCTCTGGGGGGGTCCCGGGGCTCCGACTTGCCCGTCAGGGAGGAGTTTGTCAACCTGGGGGGGGGGGGCACAGAGGTGAGGGGGGGGGGTCCTGGGGGTCTTGGGGGGGGTCTATGGGTGTCTTAGGGGGGTCTATGGGGGTCTTGGGGGGGTTACTGGGGGGTTATGGGGTCTTGAAGGGGGTCTATGGGGGGGTTATGGGGTCTTGAAGGGGGGGTTATGGGGATCGTGGGGGGGGTCTCTGGGGGTCTTAAGGGGGTCTATGGGGAATTATGGGGGTCCTGGGGGGGGCCTTGGGGGGTCATGGGGTCCTGAAGGGGGGTTATTGGGGTCCTGGGGGGCTCTATGGGGGTGCTGGGAGGGGGTTACTGGGGGTTATGGGGTTCCTGGGGGGGGGCCTGGGGGGGTCTCAAGGAGGGTATGGGGGTCTTGGGGGGGGTCTCTGGGGGTCTTGGGGGGGTGCTGGAGGGGGTTACTGGGGGGTTATGGGGTCCTGAAGGGGGGTTATGGGAGGTTATGGGGGTCCTGGGGGGGGCCTGGGGGGGTCATGAGGGTCTTGGGGGGGTCTCTGAGGATCATGGGGGTCTTGGGAGGGTCTATGGGGGTCTTAGGGGGGGGTCTATGGGGGTCTTAGGGGGGGGTCCTGGGGGGGTCTTGGTGGGGTCTAAGGGGGGTCTCAAGGAGGGTATGGGGGTCTTGGGGGGGTCTCTGGGGGTCTTGGGGGGGGTCCTGGGGGTCCTGGGGGGGGTGGGCAGAACCCTAAGGCTCTGGGGTTTGCCTGGGGGGGGTTGTTTCAGGTGAATTATTATAATTTATTTTTTTTTTGGGGGGGGGGGGTCTCTGTCTTATAGGGGGTTTTGGGGGGTCCTGGGGGGGGGTCTCCGGGGGTCTTGGGGGGGGTCCTGGGGGTCTTGGGGGGGTGGGCAGAATCCTGTGGCTCTGGGTTTGCCTGGGGGGGCGTTTTAAGCTGAATTATGATAATTTATATTTTTTTTTTGGGGGGGGGGTCTCCCCACCTTGCAGCCGTGCGCCGAGATGATGCGCAGGTCGGCGGGCACCCGGTCCCCCCCCCTTGACCTCCACCAGGTCGCCCACCACCACCTCCTCCGCGTTCAGCTGCATCTTCTCCCCTCGCGGATCACCAGGCTTGCTTTTTTTGGGGGGGACACAAAAAATTAGGGCTTGTACCCTCCCCCCGGATACCCCCAACCCCCCCCCCCACCCACCTGCGGGACCATATTTTTGAAAGATTCCATGATTTTGGAGCTTTTGGCTTCCTGGTAGTAGGAGAAGCAGCCGGTGATGATGACCACGGCGGCCAGGACGATGCCCAGGTAGAGCTGGGGGGGGGAAAAATAATTATTTTGGGGCCCCCCCCACAAAAAAAAAATAATTTGGGGGGGGTCTGAAAAGCCCCCTGACCCTAATAAGCCACCCAGACCCCCGTTAATGCTCCCCAAAAACTGCCCCAGATCCCAATTGCCCCCCCCCCATTTCCCCCCTTTTACCTTTGGGGGGGGGAAAAAAAAATTATTTTGGGGCCCCCCCACCAAAAAAAATTAATTTGGGGGGGGTCTGCAAAGACCCCTGACCCTAAAAATCCACCCAGACCCCCGTTAATGCCCCCCCCCAGCTCCCCCCAGACCCTTATAGGACCCCCCAGAACCCCCTAAGACCCCCAGAACCCCCCCAAGACCCCCCCATAGGACCCCCAGACCTTTATAAGACCCCCATAAACCCCATTCAGGACCCTATAGGACCCCATAACCCCCCTAAGACCCCCCAGGACCTCCCTAAGACCCCCCAGGACCCCCCAGGAACCCCCTAAGACCCCCCCAGGAACCCCCATACCTTATAGGACCCCCCATAAACCCCCTTTAGGATTCCCCCACGACCACCAAGGACCCCCAGGACCCCCCCAAGACCCCCCAGGACCCCCCCAAGACCCCATTCAGGACCCTTATAAGCCCCATTCAGGACCCCAGGACCCCCCTAAGACCCAGAAGCCCCCTAAGACCCCCCAGGACCCCCCCAGGACCCCCACTACCCTTATAAGACCCCCCATAAACCCCATTCAGGACCCCCATAAGCCCCCATTCAGGACCCCTATAGGACCCATAACCCCCCCAAGACCCCCCAGAAGCCCCCCAAGACCCCCCAGGACCCCCCCCAAGACCCCCCAGGACCCCCAATACCCTTATAAGACCCCCATAAACCCCATTCAGGACCCCTATAGGACCCCATAACCCCACCCCCTAAGACCCCCCAGGACCCCCCCCCAGGACCCCCATACCCCTTATAGGACCTCCATAAACCCCATTCAGGACCCCTATAGGACCCCATAGGACCCAATAACCCCCCTAAGACTCCCCAAGACCCCCCCCAAGACCCCCCAAGACCCCCATAAAACCTCATTCAGGACCCCTATAGGACCCCATAACCCCCCTAAGACCCCCCAGGAACCCCCTAAGAACCCCCCTAAGACCCCCCTAAGACCCCCCAGGACACCTATAGGACCCCATAACCCCCCCCAAGACCCCCCAGGACCCCCCCTAGACCCCTTAAGACCCCCCAGGACCCCCCCAAGACCCCCCCAGGACCCCCATAAACC
>CAXDIO010000089.1:0-19224 GCA_963989345.1 Clangula hyemalis | reverse complement strand
ACCTGCCCCCTCCCCGCCCCCCATGACGTCACACCACGTCACGCCACGTCACGACCCCCCAGCGCCCACCCCGGGCCTACCTGAGCGCCGCGCGAGGCCCCCTCCAGCCCGGCCCCGCCTCCCGCCCTGCTGGCCCCGCCCCCTGACCCGTGACGCGCCCCCCGCGCGGGGCCTGCTGGGAGTTGGAGTCCGCGCCGCTTCTTTGTCTGCCGCGGCCCCGGGGCACCATGGGAGAATCCGGAGGGGAGGGGGCGGCACCCCGCGGGGGTGAGCCGCGGGGAAGGGGGCGGGGCTTCGGGTGGCTCCGCCCACAAAGGGGGCGGGGCCTCGGTGGCGCGCCGGCGGCGCAAGGGGCGACCCCTGGCGGGGGAGGGGCCCCAGGGCCACCGCTGGCCCCAGGGCCACCAAGGGCCCCAAGCCACTGCTGTGTCCCCAGGGCCACCCCTGTCCCCAAAGCCACCGCTGTCCCCAAGCTGTCCCCAGGGCCACCCCCATGTCTGGGGCCACCGCTGTCCCCAAGTCACCGATGTCCCCAGGGCCACCACTAGCCCCAGGGCTACCCCTGTCCCCAAGCCACTGCTGTGTCCCCAAGGCCACCGCTGTCCCCAAGCTGTCCCCAGGGCCACCCCTATGTCTGGGGCCACCGCTGTCCCCATGTCACCAATGTCCCCAAGGCCACCCCTATCCTGAGGCCACCATTGTCCCCAGGGCCACCACTGTCCCCAAGCTGTCCCCATGGCCACCCCTGTCACCAGATCACCAATGTCCCCAAGGCCACCCCTGTCTTGAGGCCAGCAATGTCCCCAGGGCCACCACCATCTCCTGTGCCACCCCTATGTCCAGGGTCACCGCTGGCCCCAAGTCATCAATGTCCCCAGGGCCACCCCTGTCCTGAGGCCACCCCTGTCCCCAGGGCCACTGATGTCCCCAGGGCCGTTATTCCCAAAGCCACCCCTGTCCCCAAGCCGTCCCCAGGGCCACTGCTATGTCCAGGGCCACCGCTGGCTGTCCCCAGGTCACCAATGGCCCCAGGGCCACCACTGTCCCCAAGCCACTGCTATGGCCCCAGTGCCACCACTGTCCCCAGGGCCATTATTCCCAAAGCCACCCCTGTCCCCAGGGCCACCCCTGTCCCCAGGGCCACCCCCCTCTCACCAAAAGTGTCCCCAAGCACCCCCCCGTGTCCCCACACCCCTGGGGGCTCACCCTCGTGTCCCCCCCCTCCCCCTCTGTCCCCTCCCTGTCCCCCCCCCACCCCCTGACAGCACCCGGGAGGGGGGGGTCCAGCTGTCCCCCCAGTGTCACCTCCCCCCTCCTGTCCCTTCCTTCCCCCCCCCCCCCCAAATGTCACCTCCGTGTCCCCAAAGCGCAGCACCGCGCCGCGCCCGCCAGGTGGCAGCAAAGGAGCGGCCGAGGAGCCCCCCCCCAAACCCCCCCCCCCCAAAAAAAAACTTTGGGGGGGGGCGCAGAGCACAGGAACCCCCACCGTGATGGGCAAACTGGGCCAAACTAGGAGCACTGGGAGTGTCCCCAATGTCCCCATCCCCGCCCCCCCCCAGGACAAAGCACCCCGCTCCTGAAAAGTGACCCTTTATTGGAAGCAAATACAAGGGGGGGGGGGACGGGAGGGGGGGGGGGAACGGGGACAAGGGGGGGGGGGGACACCCCGGGTGTGGGGGGGGGACACCCTGGGTGGGGACACCCCGGGGTTAAAAACATCGACGTTAAAAAAATGGCAAAAACGGGTTTTTTTTGGTGACCCCCCCCCACTTCCCCAACCCCCCCCCGGGCCCCTTCCCCTCTAGAGGGGGGGGACACAGGGACTTGGGGGGGGGGGGGGGGCGCACCATGGGGGTCTTTGCCCCCCCCCCCCAGCCACCAGGTTTTGTCACCCCGCGGGGGACACGGGGGGGACGTGGGGACCCCCCCGGGGGTGCCAGCGAGGAGAAAAAAGGTGGGGGGGGGGGGGACACATTGAAGGGGGGGGGGGGGGGACACGGTGACACAACGCACCGTCCCCTGCGGCGGCCCCGGGGAGGGACAGAGCCAACCCCGGGGACACGGAAAGAGGGGAAAAGGACGGGATTTAGGGTTTTTTTTTGTGTTTTTTTTTTTTGGGGGGGGGACACGAGACGCTGCCCGGGGGGGGGGCTATGTACAGCGGGGTCCCGGGGGGGGGGGGGGGGGCTTTTAGCTCTTGGCGGCCT
The DNA here is from genome assembly GCA_963989345.1 of Clangula hyemalis. The sequence continues at coordinate 17,017 of CAXDIO010000089.1, read as the reverse complement.
CGCGCTCTTTGCTGTCCGTGTCCTCGGGGTACGCGTGCCAGGTCAGCCGCTCCTCGTAGAAGGCGATGACAATTTGGGGACATTTCAGGTTGGCCTCCTTGGCCAGCACCAGGTCGGCCTCGTCCGTGTCCTTCCTGAAAAAAAAGGGGGGGGGGACAGGAAAAATTAAAAAGGGGGGGGGGTGAGGCAGAGCCCGCTGGCACCCCTCGGGGGTCGCGCGCGTTGCTCCGACCCCTTTTTTCCCCTAAAACGGCCCCAAAAGGAGCCTCGGGGTGGGCGGCGTTGTCCCTTTGGGGGAGGCCGGGTGACGGGAGGGGACCCCGGGGGCGGCGCGGTGGCCTCACCACTTCATGAGGAACATGAGGTCCCCGCAGGAGTCGGTGGCCCCGATGATCTTCTCGGGTTCCAGCCCTCGCTCGAAGCCCCGGGCGATGTCGTTGCTCTGCGCAGTTTGGGGGGAAAAAGCAGCTTTTTGGGGGTCACGGCGCTGCAGGCGGCCTCGGGGGAGGAGGGGAGGCCGGCGTGCAGCGCCCCGAGGTGACGGGGTTGGGGACAGCCCCGTGGCACTGGTGGAGGGGGGCACTGGGTCCCTGTCCCCACCCTTGGGTGCCTGTCCCCACTGGGTGACACCGGGTGCCAGTCCCATCACCGTGTCCCCCCCCAAGTCGTGGTGACACCAGGTGTCTGTCCCCATCGTGGTGACCCTGGGTGTCCCCCCCAAAATCGTGGTGACACCAGGTGTCTGTCCCCATTGCAGGGACCCTATGTGACAGTCCTGTCACCACGTCCCTCCCCAAAATCGTGGTGACATCGGGTGCCTGTCCCCATCACCGGGTGCCTGTCCCATCACGGTGACATCATGTCCCTGTTCCCATCACCATGTCCCCCCCCAAATCATGGTGACACCAGATTCCTGTCCCCATCAGCGGGTGCACGTCCCCATTATGGTGACCCTGGGTGTCCCTCCCAAAATCGTGGTGACATCGGGTGCCAGTCCCATCACCGTGTCCCCCCCCAAATCGTGGTGACACCGGGTGTCTGTCCCCATTGCAGGGACCCTACGTGACAGTCCTGTCACCGTGTCCCTCTCCCTGTCACCACGTCCCTCCCCAAAATCGTGGTGACATCGGGTGCCTGTCCCCATCACCGGGTGCCTGTCCCCATCGTGGTGACCCTGGGTGTCCCCTCCAAAATCCTGGTGACCCCGGCTGCCTGTCCCGTCGTGGTGACACCGCGTCCCTCCCCCAATCACTGTGTCCCCCCCCCAAAATCCTGGTGACACCGGGTGCCAGTCCCATCCCCACGCCCCTCTCCCCATCCCCACACCCCCTCCAAACCCACGGTGCCACCAGCCTCCTGTCCCCCCTGCGGTGACACCGCGCCCCCCCAAAACATCCCCAAACCCCCCCCAAATCCCCCCAAAACCTCCCCAAAACCCCCCAAAACCTCCCCAAAACCTCCCCAAAACCCCCCCCGGCCCCGCTCACCTCCCGTTTCTTCTTGGCCTTGATGTCGTCGGCGGCGGGGAGCCCTTTCCTCTTGCCGCCCTCAGCCTTGTCCCGCGGCCGGGCGCCGTCTCCTTCCTTCATCTTTTTGTATTTTTTCATAAATTCCGAGATCAGCTCCGGGCAGTCCAGGTTCTTCTCCGGCTCCCACGTGTTGTGTTCCCTGTTCCCACCCAGAAAAAATAGAAGAAAACACACAAAAAAAAACAAAAAACAAACACCGTCACGCCGCGAAAAGCACCGAAAGGCGGCTCTCGGCCCCGTTTTAAGGGAAAAAAGGGAGGTTTTGGGGGTGCTCACTCGGAGAAGCCTTTCCACTTGAGCAGATATTCCACCTGGCCCTTCACCACGCGCCGGTCCAGCACCTTCTCCACCACATACTCCTCCTCGTCTTCAGAGGACGAACTGTCTGCTGTCCTCTTGCTTTTCTTGCCCATAGCGCAGCACCGGGCGCCCACGCACCGCCGCCACCCAAGTCCTGCGGGGTGCAAGGGGTAGGAGTTAGGGGGGAAATCCCAAAAACGACCCCAAAATGACCCCGAAATCCGTGAGGGCGGAGGCGAGGCCAAAGGAGCCGAGGTTTGCGCTTCGTGGCTGCGAAAGGAGAGCCCCAGGTGCTGGTTTTGGGGGGTTAAAAGCTCTTCAAGGGGAGAGGAAACCCCAAGATTTAAAGAGGATTTGTGAAAAGGTCTCAGAAATAAACCTTGGAAGGGGCACAGGTTAGGGGGGACCCCAAAAACGACCCCAAAATCTGCAGGGAGGGAGGCGAGGCCAAAGGAGCAGAGGTTTGCGCTTCGTGGCTGCAAAAGGAGAGCCCCAGGTGCTGGTTTTTGGGGCTAAAAACCCTTCAAGGGGGCAAAGGGACCCCAAAATTCAGAGAGGGTTTGTGAAAAGGTCTCAAAAATAAACTTTGGAAGGGGCACAAGTTAGGGGGACCCTAAAAATGACCCCAAAATCTGGAGGGAAGGAGGCGAGGCCGAAGGAGCCGAGGTTTGCGCTTCGTGGCTGCGAAAGGACAGCCCCAGGTGCTGGTTTTTGGGGTTAAAAACCCTTCAAGGGGGCAAAGGGGCCCCAAAATTCAGAGAGGATTTGTGAAAACATCGCGGAAATAAACTTTGGAAGAGGCACAAGTTAGGGGGACCCCAAAAATGACCCCAAAACCTGGGAGGAGAGAACCGAAGCCGAAGGAGCCGAGGTTTGCGCTTCGTGGCTGCAAAAGGAGAGCCCCAGGTGCTGGTTTTTGGGGTTAAAAACCCTTCAAGGGGGCAAAGGGACCCTAAAATTCAGAGAGGATTTGTGAAAAGGTCTTGAAAATAAACTTTGGAAAGGGAAGGAGTTAGGGGGGACCCCAAAATCTGCAGGGAGGGAGGCGAGGCCGAAGGAGCCGAGGTTTCCGCTTCGTGGCTGTGACAGGAAAGCCCCAGATTCTGTTTTTTTTGGGGTTAAAAACCCTTCAAGGGGGCAAAGGGACCCCAAAATTCAGAGAGGGTTTGTGAAAAGGTCTCAAAAATAAACTTTGGAAGGGGCACAAGTTAGGGGGACCCCAAAAATGACCCCAAAATCTGGAGGGAAGGAGGTGAGGCTGAAGGAGCCGAGGTTTGCGCTTCGTGGCTGCAACAGGAGAGCCCCAGGTGCTGGTTTTGGGGGTTAAAAACCCTTCAAGGGGGCAAAGGGGCCCCAAAATTCAGAGAGGATTTGTGAAAACATCTCGGAAATAAACTTTGGAAAGGGAAGGAGTTAGGGGGGACCCCAAAATCTGCAGGGAAGGAGGTGAGGCTGAAGGAGCTGAGGTTTGCGCTTTGTGGCTGCAAAAGGAGAGCCCCAGGTCCTGTTTTTTGGGGTTAAAAACCCTTCAAGGGGGCAAAGGGGCCCCAAAATTCAGAGAGGATTTGTGAAAACATCTCAGAAATAAACTTTGGAAGAGGCACAGGTTAGGGGGGACCCCAAAAATGACCCCAAAATCTGAGAGGAGAGAACCGAAGCCGAAAGAGCTGAGGTTTCTGCTTCGTGGCTGCAAAAGAAAAGCCCCAGGTGCTGGTTTTGGGGCTAAAAACCCTTCAACGGGGCAAAGGGACCCTAAAATTCAGAGGATTCGTGAAACAGTCTCAGAAAAAAGCCCCCTTCCCACCAACCTGGCGATAAAAGCCTGAAACCAGAGCAGATTTTCACCTTTTCGGGGAGTTTTAAAGGCAAACGAAAAAGGGACGGGGAGAAAAGGGGGTGGGGGGGAACCACGGGGCCCCCTCCCGAACACCGGGACCGCCAACGCCGGGCGTTTTGGGGCGAAATCCCGGCGGAACGGCCAAAATCCTAAAAAACTCAAACCGTGCCGCGGGCCAGGTGCCTGCTTGGGGCAAAAAACAAGGTTTTAAGGAAAAGCCGTGTGCTGGCATCCCACGCCGGGCACGGGGCCAAGAGGGATTTTTTTTAACCTTGTTTTTTTTTTTTTTGGAACTTCTCTTTTTTTTTTAAATAAAGAAAACAGCCCCAAAAATAACAAAAAACCCCTCGGAGCCAGGAAATTCCTCGGCCACCCCATTCCCGGCTCGGAATTTCCTGCCCCGTGCCGAAAAGCGACCCCGGCGCCGCCCCCCCCCGCCACGGGGCGAGCTGTCGGCAGCGGTTTTGGGTGTAAACGGGACGATTTTGGGTGTAAACGAGACGGTTTGGGGTGTAAACGGGAAGGTTTTGGGTGTAAATGGGAAGGTTTTGGGTGTAAACGGGAAGGTTTTGGGTGCTGCGTCCCTCGCAGGGGCGGCAGTTCCCGGGAAAGCCGCGTGTCGGAGTCCTCTCCTGGAGGAACAAAAGAAAAGAGCCGCTTTGGTTCAAAAAGAGGTGGTTTAAGGCAAAAAAGGGCCGCTTTGAGGCAAAAAGAGGTGGTTTGAGGCAAAAAGAGAGGCGCTGGCTTCTCCATCTTTCCCGTTCCGGGGCGGAAAAGGGATTTAATTCGTTTCGATTTCCCCGCTCTGGTGGCCGAGGGACGCGGCGCCCGGCCGCAGCCCCCTCCCCAAAAGGCGGTTTTTAACCCCAAAATGTCCGCGAGGCGGAACGGGAGCCGGGTTCCTTTTTAGGACCGAGGAGTTTTGCTTAAAAGCCCCGAGAATCCCTGGGAAACCCAAAAAAAAATCGGATGGAGAAAGGTGGGGGGGGGGGGGCCCCGAGCTGGCGCCACGGCGCTGGCCCCCGCGGCCGCCCCGCTGTGATTTATGGGGCCGAGGAGGCGGCTTTGGGGCCATGGGAACGGGGGAAAAAACCCAAAGGAGGCAGCAGCGGGCAGACGGCCACGGCCACGGCCCCCCCAAGGCCCCCTCAGGGGGGATCACCCCAAAAACGGCCCAGGCAGAGCCGTGGAAATTGCCTTTTTTTGCCCTTTTTTGGGGGCCGCCGCGTGGCGGGGAAGCGCCGCCGGCGCCCCAGGCAGGGGTCACGGCTCGGTGCAGCTGGAAAACAAACGGGACTGGCACTGCAGGGCCCAGAAAGGAGCTGAATAACCCCAAAAGAGTCCTGAATAACCCCAAAAGAGACCTGAATGGGGCTGAATAACCCCAAAACAGTCCTGAATAACCCCAAAACAGTCCTGAACGCGGCTAAATAACCCCCAAACGGTCCCGAATAACCCCAAAATAGCCCTGAACGTAGCCAAATAACCCCAAAACGGTCCTGAACAACCCCAAAACAATCCTGAATGTAGCTAAATAGCCCCAAAATAGTGCAGAATAGCCCCAGAACAGTCCAGAATAGCCCCAAAACAGCCCCGAACATGGCTAAGTAACCCCAAAATGGTCCCGAACATGGCTAAGTAACCCCAAAACGGTCCCGAATAACCCCCAAATATCCCTGAACGTGGCCAAATAACCCCGAAATGGTCCCGAGTATGGCTAAATAACCCCAAAATGGTCCTGAACAACCCCAAAACAGCCCCGAACATGGCTAAGTAACCCCAAAACAGCCCCAAATGTGGCTAAGTAACCCCAAAACAGCCCTGAATAACCCCAAAACAGCCCCAAACGTGGTTAAATAACCCCAAAACAGCCCCAAACTCTCCTCAGCCCAGCTCCCTGGCTCGGCACCCCCCCCGTTCCGACCCCGGGTGCCCCTCTCGTTGGGATTTAAGAGCTGTAAAAAAAATCAAAAAACCCTAATGGGCGACGACAGGGGCAGCAAACCGCAGCGAACCTGGCCGGGCGTGAGTTATTGCCCCACAGCGCCATAAAAACCCCGCTCGGGGCTCCCCCCAGCCCTATAGGGCCAAACGCCTGCAATGGGGTCGTGCTGGCTCCTTCACCCCAAAAAATCTCCCCTCTTGGGGTCCCTACCTGGAGCGGCGGTGCCAGGGGGAACGAAGCCCCTCCTGAGCTCTGTCCACCTGTCATGCTGTGGGGTTTTTGGGGTGGGGGGGATAAGGGGGGGATTGCAGTGGGATTGGAGAGACCCTAAAGGGGTGCAGGGCCTCAAAGGGAACCCTAAAAGGCTCCATTGGGGTTTATGGAGACCCCAACGGGGTGTAAAGCCCCAACGTGAACCCCACAGCCCCCACTGGGTTTGGAGAGACCCCAAAGAGGGGGAGAGGCTCCAGGGAACCCCACAGCCCCCACCGGGCTCAGAAGGACCCCAAAGGGGTGCAAAGCCCCCAGGGGAATCCTACAGCCCCCACTGGGTTTGGAGAGACCCCAAAGAGCTGGAAATGCCCCCGGGGAACCCCACAGCCCCCACTGGGCTCACAGAGACCCCAAAGGGGTGCAAAGCCCCAGAGCAAATCCCACAGCCCCCACCGGGCTCACAGAGACCCCAAAAGGGTGCAAAGCCCCCAGGAGAACCCCACAGCCTCCAAGAGGTTTGGAGAGACCCCAAAGAGGGTGAAAGCCTCCGGGGAACCCCATGGCCCCCACTGGGCTCATGGAGACCCCATTGGGGTGCAAAACCCCAGAGCAAACCCTACAACCTCCTGTGGGCTCAGGGAGACCCCAGGGGGGTGCAAAGCCCCCAGGGGAACCCCACAACCCACTGCTGGTCTTGGAGAGACCCCAAAGGTGTAAAACCTTCCCCCCCCCCCCAAGGAAACCCCCCAGACCCCAATGGGTTTGGAGAGACCCTAAAGGGGGGGGGGGCAAAGCCCTATAGCGAACCCCACAGCCCCCACCGGGCTCACAGAGACCCCATTGGGGTGCAAAACCCCCAAAGGGAACCCCACAGCCTCCACTGGGCTCAGAAAGACCCCAAAGGGGTGAAAACCCTCCAGGAAACCCCACAGACCCCACTGGACTTGGAGAGACCCCAAAAGGGTGATCCCCGCCCCCCCCCCCCCAGCCTCCATTGGGCTCGTAGAGCTCCCATTTGGCTGCAAAGCCCCAGAGCAAACCCCACAGCCTCCTGCGGGCTGACGCAGACCCCAAAAGGCTCCAAACCCTAAAGCGACCCCCACAGCCCCCCCCCCCCCCCGGCCTTGGAGAGACCCCAAAGCGGGGACAAGGCCCCAGGGACCCCCCCGGCCTCCAGGGGGCTCGGGGGGACCCCAAAGGGGCACAAAGCCCCCGAGCAACCCCCCCCCGGCCCCCAGAGGACTCACGGAGACCCCAAAAGGGGCTGAAACCCCCCCAAAAACCCCAAAGGGCCCGGGGGGGGGGGGGGAGACGTGGGGGGGGGGCACTGAGGGGGCCGCGGAGGCCCCGCTGTGAGGGGAGCCCCGGAGGCGGGCCCAGCGCCCCGCCGCCCCCTCCCATTGGCCGCCGCCGCCGCCACTCCGCTCCCCGCCCCGCCCTCATTCGCTGCCCCTCACGCCCCTCAGCGCTGCCAGCCCCGCCCCTCCTTCCCCGCCATTGGCCCAGCGCGCTGTCGCTCCCCTCCCCGCCCCGCCCTCCCCGCCACGCCATTGGCCGAGCCCCCCCCCCGCTCCTCGCTCCCGCCCCCCTCGACCGCCATTGGCCCGCGCGCCTGCCAATCCAAGCGGCGGGTCCCGCCCCCGCGGCCTGCCCCCCATTCATCCGCCTCCCGCCGCCGCTACCTGCCCGGGGAGCGGCTCCGGCTCGGGCCCCTCCGCCTCGCTCCCGCCGCCCCTCAGCGCCGCCGCCGCCGCTCCGCGCTCCGCCCGCCAAAAGCGCCCGCAGCGCGCAGGCGCCGCCGGCCGCGCTCCGCGCATGCGCGCTCCCCCTCCCTCCCTCCCCCTCCTCCTCTTTCTACCGCTCCCCCCTCCCTTCCTGTAAAGCCCCGCGCATGCGCAGAGCTCGCCGCACCTTGGGCGCTGCCGGGCGGGCGGCCCCTGCTCGCCGCCGCCGCTCCGAGCAGAGCTCGTCCGGCTCCTCCGAGCTGCGCCGGGCCCGCCGCGGGGCAGCGCTGAGGGACGGCGGCGGCAGCCAATGGAGAGCGCGTCCCCCGCGGGATAGCCAATCAGAGGGAGGCGAGGGGCGGGACGCGCGAGGAGGGAGCCAATCGGAGCGGAGCGAGGCAGTCGCCGGGCCGAAGCGGGAAAAGCGGCGCGAGGCGGGGCCGCGGGGGGCTCGCCCAATCGGCGCGCGGCGGGGGCGGGCGCTCGCTCGGCTCGCCCAATCGGCGGCGGCAGCGCGGGCGGGGCCGCGGATCTCCGCCAATGAGAGCGCGGCTCTCTTCCCCGCCGCCCAATGGCGAGCGGCGCGGGGGCGCGGGGCGGGCGGCGCCGCCCAATGGGAGCGGCCGGGGGGCGGGCGCTCGGCGGGGGCGGCGGAGTGAGGCGGCGGCGCTCGCGTCGCTCGGCCCCTTTCTGTGTCGGCGCCTCGCAGAGGGAGCATCGCGCGCCGAGCCGCCCGCCGCCGCCCAGCCCCTCCCCGCGCCGCGCCGCCGCCATGGCCAAGTCCGAGGTGAGGCCTCCCCGGCCCCGCCGCTTCCCCAAACCCCGGCCCGGGCCCCGAGCGCGGCCTCCCCGCCCCCGCCGCCCCTCCGGGCCTGGCGCGCGGGGCCCGGCGCGCGCACTGCGCCTGCGCGGCCCGCCCGCCCGCCGCGCGCTGCGCATGCGCCGCCGCGACCCCCCGCCGCCAGGGCGCATGCGTGAGGGGAGGGGGAGCGCGCGCGTTCCCCCCCCCCTCACCCCCTCCCCGGGCGCGCGCGCGCGCGCCGGGGCCACGTGCGCGCCTTTGTGCTCGGGTGGGCGATGGCGGCCGCGCGGCGTCTGCGCATGCGCGGCGCGCAGGGTGAGGGGGGGGCTCCTGTGTGGGGGGGGAGGGGAGGGGACAATGGGGGGGGGGAGGGCTCGGCCCCGTCCTGCTGTAAGGGGGGGGGAGGGGGCACGGGGGGGGGTTATTGAGGGGGTGGGGGGGGTTATGGGGGGGGGTTGAGGGCTTTATGGGGGGGGTTGGGGGTTGGGAAGGGCCCTGGGGGGGGGTTCGGGGGGAAAAGTGGGGCTGGGGGCTCTGTAAAGGCTCTGCAGGGCCCCCCCCCGGGGTTATTTGGGGGTTCTGGGGTGTGAAGTGGTGTTAAAGGCTCTGCGCCCCCCCCCCTTAAGGATTAATTTGAGGGTTTTAGGGCAAAAATTGGGGCTGGGGGCTTCATAAAGCACTCCCAGCCCCCCCCCCGGGGGTTATTTGGGGGTTGTGGGGCATAAAATGGGGTTGGGGTCTTGCTAAGGGCTGTGCAGCCCCCCCCTCGCCGGGATTTATTCGGGAGTTTGGAGTTATAAACGTGGGGCTGGGGGCTCCATAAAGCCCTTGTAGCCCCCCCCTCCTGGGGTTATTTGGGGGTTCTGGGGTGTAAAAGGGGGTTGGGGTCTTGCTAAGGGCTGAGCAGCCCCCCCCCCCTCAGGGATTTGTTTGGGGTTTGTGGAGAGTTGGTAAAGGTAAGGGGGTGGAGTTGGGGTGTTTGGGGGTGGGGGCAGTGCGAGGGGGAGGGGGGGGGTGAGGAAGGGGGTTGGGTCCAAAAGGACCCCCCCCCAGGGGCTGTAGGGGGGTAGAGAGGGGCTGTAGGGAGACAGGAGCCCAGAGAGGGGCTGTGGGGGGGGCTCTGGGGGCTGGTTGGGATCCCCTGGGGGGGCACAGCAGACCCCTTGAGGTGGGGAGGGGACAGTGGGGTTAGGGGGGGTCCTATGGGGGGGGCAACAAGGCCTCCATGGAGAGGGGAGGATGCTGAAGAGCCCCGTGGAGGGAATTTGGGGTGCCCCGTGATGAGGAATTGGGGTGGGGGGGGCCTTAATAACCCCTCCCCTCATTGCTGTCACCCCGCAGTCTCCGAAGGAGCCGGAGCAGCTCCGCAAGCTCTTCATCGGCGGCCTCAGCTTCGAAACCACAGACGAGAGCCTGCGCAGCCACTTCGAGCAGTGGGGCACCCTGACCGACTGCGTGGTGAGGACCCCGGCCCCCCCCGCGGGCTCCAGGGGTGGGTGACAACTTCGGGGGACCCCCCCCCCGGGGTGGGGAGGTGAGGGGTGGACACAGCTCCGGGCAGAGCGCATCCCATTTTCGGGCCAAAAACCGAGGGGAAAAAGGGAAGGGACGGAGCCGTGGCCCCAAATCCCCCCCCGATGTGTTATGGGGGGGTGCTGCAGCCCCCTCCTCACCCGGTTCTGTCCCCGCAGGTGATGAGGGACCCCAACACCAAGCGCTCGCGAGGCTTCGGCTTCGTCACGTACTCCTCGGTGGAAGAAGTCGACGCCGCCATGAACGCCCGGCCGCACAAAGTGGACGGCAGGGTCGTGGAACCAAAGAGGGCCGTGTCCAGGGAGGTAGGAAAGGGGTTGGGGGGGGGCTGAGCTGGGGGGCTGAGCTCTGCCGAGCCCCTGGGAGGCTCTGCCCTTGTTCCATGAGGAGCCTGGGATGTGCTGGGGTGACCAGGAGGGGAGTTTTGGGGTGCCTGGGGGGCTTTTGGGGTGCCCTGGAGAGTTTTGGGGTGCCCAGCTGGGGGCTTCTGGGGTGCCCAGCGGGAGTTTTGGATTCCTAGGAGAGTCTTAGGGTGCCCAGGGTGGGTTTTGGGGTGCCTGGGGGGAGTTTTAGGTTCCCAGGGGGCTTTGGGGGTGCCTTGGGGGTGTTTTGGGGGTGCCCAGGGGGAGTTTTGGAGTTCCCAGGGGGGCTTTCAGGTGTCCAGGGCAGTTGGGGTACCCAGGGGAGTTTTGTGGTGCCTGGGGAGGGTTTCAGGGTGCCTGGTGGTGCATTTGGGGTGCCCAGGTAGGGGCTTTTGGGTTCCCAATGGGTGTTTTGGGGTGCCTGGGGGGGCGGTTAGGGTGCCCAGATGGGGGCTTTTGGGCTCCCGGGGGGTGTTTGGGGTGCCCAGGGGGGCTTTTGAGTGCCCAGGGGGGGAGTTTTGGGGTGCTCAGGGTGGCTTTTTGGGTGCCCAGGAGGGACTTTTGTGTTCCGAGGGGGCTTTTAGGGTGCCCAGGGTGGCTTTTGGGGTCCCCATCCCCAGCCCACACCGCGTTGTCCCCCCCCCCCCCCCCTCCCCCAGGACTCGCAGCGGCCCGGCGCCCACCTGACGGTGAAGAAGATCTTCGTGGGCGGCATCAAGGAGGACACGGAGGAGCACCACCTGCGGGATTATTTCGGCCAGTACGGCAAAATCGAGGTCATCGAGATCATGACGGACCGCGGCAGCGGCAAGAAGAGGGGCTTCGCCTTCGTCACCTTCGACGACCACGACTCCGTTGACAAGATCGTCAGTAAGTGCCCCGAAAGCCCGGATCTTTTAGGGTGGGAGGCATCCTAAAAGATCGCCTGGGTGTCGGGTCACGCAGGGAGCGCCTCCAGGAGGGATTTTTTGGGTGACCCCAAAGAAGGAGCCCCCCCAGCCCCTCTGGGCAGCCTGTTCCGTGCTCTGCCCCGTTCCCCATGCACAAGTCTTGCCTCGTTTTTTGAGGAGAAAGGAGCGTTTTTTGAGCAGAAAGGAGCTTTTTTGAGCAGAAAGGAGCTTTTTTTGAGCAGAAAGGAGTGTTTTTTGAGGAGAAAGGAGCTTTTTTGGGCAGAAAGGAGCGTTTTTTGAGCAGAAAGGAGCGTTTTTTGAGCAGAAAGGAGCTTTTTCGAGCAGAAAGGAGTCCTATCTTGCACCCGCTGCCCCTCGTCCTGTCACTGGGATGTCAGGACAGGAGCCTGGCCCCGTCCCCCTCCCCCTCCCCATAATTACAACCCTTAACGAGGTCGCCCCTCAGCCTCCTCCAAGCCTCAGAACCCCTCCGCCCACCCCCCTGGAGGGACGCTCTCCTCCCTCAGCCTCCCCCCCTTTAACCCTCACCCTTTTTTTCCCCCATATTTCACATCTCTGCCCCCGATTTTTCCCCCCTTACAGTTCAGAAATACCACACTGTGAACGGGCACAACTGCGAGGTGCGGAAAGCCCTCTCCAAGCAGGAGATGGCCAGCGCCTCGGCCAGCCAGAGAGGTGAGCTGACGCCTCGCCCCCCCAGCCCCCAACCCGCCCCCAGCTGCCGCTGGACCCCGCTGCCTGCGCTGTTCCTAAAGGCTGTCCCCCGCCGCCCCCTCTTTTAGGTCGCAGCGGCTCCGGGAATTTCGGCGGCGGGCGCGGAGGCGGATTCGGCGGCAACGACAACTTCAGCCGCGGCGGAAACTTCGGCGGCCGTGGTGAGTGGCTGGCGGTGGGTGACACGTGGGGGGGGGGGGGGGGGGGGGGGGGGGGCGCACAGCCAGCCCCCCCAGCCGCAGGGACACCGCAGGGACACGGCCGTCGGCACCAGACTCGGCTCCAAAACGTTGCCCCAACGCTGCCGCCGCCGCTTGCTGCCACCGCTCCGGCTCCCCGGCCGCGCTCCTCCACACCAGGGATATTTCGGCGCCCGCCTTTTTTCTCTCCAGCAACTACAAAAAAAAAAAAAAAAACATAAAAAAAATTTAAAAAACTAACTAATTAAACCCGCGTGGCCGCGGGCCGGCCTCGAACCCCAACGGCTCTGTTCTTTTCAGGTGGGTTTGGTGGCAGCCGCGGTGGCGGTTATGGCGGCGGCGGAGACGGCTATAATGGATTTGGAGGAGACGGTAAGGCCAGAAGCGGGATTTCTCCGACGCTTGCCGCGAGCCCAGGACACGCCAGCCGGCCCCGTGGCCTGCCCCACGCAGCGGACGCAGCCACCGCACCGCCCACCCCGGAGCCCGGCCGCCCTCGGAGCCCGGGGCGGCCGTCGGAGCTCAGCACCTTTTTTTTTCTTTTTTTTCCCTTTTTTCTCCCCCCCTTCCCCTCCTCCTTTAGGTTACGGCGGCAGCGGTCCCGGTTATTCCGGTGGCAACCGGGGCTACGGCGGCAGCAGCACCTACGACGGTTACAACAACGGCGGGGGGGGCTTCGGGGGAGGCAGCGGAGGCCGCCGGCCCGCCCGGGGACCCGCGCTCGCCGTGCGGAACGGCCTCTCGGAGGCTGGCACAGGTGAGTCCCCGCGCCCTCGGCCCCGTTAAATCCTCTTGGGGGCCCCCCTCAGCCCCCACTGAGTCCCTCGGCCCCATTAAATCCTTTTGGGTCACCCTCAGCCCCCACTGAGTCACCCTCGGCCCCATTAAATCCCTCTGGGGCCCCCTCAGCCCTCACTGAGTCTCCCTCAGCCCCCTTAAATCCTCTTGGGACCCCGTTGAGCCCCCATTGAATCCCCCTCGGCCCCATTGAGTCACCCCCAGCCCCTATTGAGTTGCCCCCAGCTTTATTGAGCTCCATTGGCCCCTGTTGGGTCCCCTCAGCCCCATTGAATCCCTGTTGGCCCCCATTGAGCCCCCTTGACCCCCGTTGGGTCCCCTTGGCCCCATTGAATCCCTCCTGGCCCCCGTTGGCCCCCATTGAGCCCCTTTGACTCTTGTTGAGCCTCCCTGGGCCCCCGTTGAGTCCCCCTCAGCCCCACTGAATCCCCGTTGGCCCCCACTGAGCCCCCCAGCCCCTTTGAGTCCCCTCAGTTCCCCCCCGTTGAGCCCTCTTGGCCCCATTGCCCCCCACCAGCCCCAATTGGTTCCCCTCATCCCCCGTTGAGCCCCCCCCCAGCCCGTGTTGAACCCCCATTGAGTCCCCTTGGCCCCCACTGAGCCCCCTTAGGTGCCCTTGGCCCCGTTGAATCCCCCTCATCCCCCATTGAGCCCCCCCTGCCCCCATTGAGCCCCCTTGGGTGCCCTCGGCCCTGTTGAACCCCCATTGAGCCCCCCCTGCCCCTGTTGAACCCCTGTTGAATCCCCATTGAGCCCCCTTGGGTGCCCTCAGCCCCACTGAGACCCCCCAGCCCCCACTGAACCCCTATTGAGTCCCCTCGGCCCCCATTGAGCCCCCTTTGGTGCCCTCAGCCCCATTGAGCCCCCCCAGCCCCCGTTGAACCCCTGTTGAGCCCCCTCGCCCCCCATTGAGCCCCCTTGGGTGCCCCCAGCCCCCACTGAACCCCCGTTGAGCCCCCACTGAGCCCCCTTGGGTGCCCCCAGCCCCCACTGAACCCCCGTTGAGCCCCCACTGAGCCCCCTTGGGCGCCCTCAGCCCCATGAAATCCCCTCCGTTGGCCTCGGATCTCTCCATTACCCCCCCCCCCCAGTCTTTTGGGGTTTGGCTTTAACCCTATAAACCGACTCCATCTCCTTCCCCCCCCCCTCTCCCCCCCCCAAATCCCCCCAAAAACCCCTCAGGCAGCAATTTCGGCGGCGGCGGCAGCTACAACGACTTCGGCAGTTACAACAACCAATCGTCCAACTTCGGCCCCATGAAGGGGGGCAATTTCGGGGGCCGGAGCTCGGGGCCGTACGGCGGCGGTGAGTCCCCCCGCGGGCTCCGTGCTCCCCGGGCCGGGTGCACCCCGACGCCGCTCTCCCTGGAGCATTTCCGACCACCCAGGTCCGCGGGGCTCCTCGGCGGGGGCCGGGCGCGCTCCCCCCAACCCTCCCTGGGTGCAGAAACCCCCCCTAACCCCCATTTTTTTCCTTTTTTTTCCCATTTTTTTAATAAAAAACACACAGGCGGCTACGGCAGCTCGAGCGGCGGCGGCAGCTACGGCGGCGGGAGGAGGTTTTAACACCCGCAGGTGAGCGCGGCCCCGAGCAAAACTGCAGAGCAGCCCCCAAAAAAAAAACCCTAAAACCCCCCAAAAACCCCAAATCCCGCTAAATTTTCCAAGCCGCCGAGCTCGGGGGGTTGCAGCATAATTAATTTTATTCCGTATTATCCAACAGGAAACAAAGCTTAGCAGGAGAGGAGAAGCCAGAGGAGGGGCAGGGAGCTGCAGGTTACCAAGTTGTGAACTCAGCCAAGTGCCACTTGTGGCCGGGGGGTGGCTGCTACCCGAAGACTTGTGTTAGCCAGAAGCCTCCTTGGCCACCAGGACTGGTGTCTTGTGACTAATCGTACCCCGGGTTCTTTTTAGTTTCTGTGCCGTGGAAAAGAAAAAAAAAAAAAACGAAAAAAAAAAGAAAAAAAAAACAGAAAACGGAGAAAAACCACAGGAAAAAAAACAAAAAAACACAAAAAAAAAGCATTCCTACGAGGGCTCCCGGGAGCCTCGGTTTTATTTGCGCGCCCGTTGCTGTCGCTCGCTGACTGTACCACAACCTGACGCTGAATAAATGTGTCTTGTTTTTTTTTAACCTCTGCTGTCTCGGCCCCTCTGCTCTCGAGCCCCCGGCGCGCAGACCCCCCCCCCCCCAGCCCCCCAGCTCAGGGTAGCTCAGGACCCCCCCCTTTACCCCTCCTCCCACCCCCACCAGCCCTTCACGGGCCCCATTTTCCCCTGTTTTTCCCCCATTTTCGCCCCGTTTCACCCTCCTCCCGCCCCCCACAGCCCCCAGCCCCGTCCCCCAAATTTTCGCAGCCCCCCCGCCCCCCCCCCAGCAGCACCGCAGAGCGCAGCACAGCCAGGGCAGGGCGGCTGTAGGTAAGAGCAGCTTTTTCCTTCCTCCCCCCCCCTCCTCCTCCTCGTGCTGTGCGCCCCCAGCGCCGGCAGCAGGATTCATCCCAACCCCGTGCCCCCCCCCACGGACCCCCCCCAGCACCCCACTAACGCCTCCCTTCGCTTTTATAGGATCTGCTGGCTAAGGGACAGGAGCCCCCGGGGCCGCAGGTGGAGGTGAGCGGGGGGGACATTTGGGGACATTTGGGGACATGGGGGGGGACACACAGGGACCCCCCCCCCCCCCCCGGCTCACGGCTCTCCCCTTCCTTGCAGCATCGCGGGAGCCCGCAGAGCCTGGGACGCGTGCCGGGGGTCGGGGGCGTTGTAAATAAAAGGGTATTTTTGTAATTTTGGCGAAATTCGGTCGTTTTTGTGACGCCGGCCCGTGTGTGGCTGCGGGGGGGGGCGCAGGATGGGGACAAGGATGGGGACAGGGGGACAAGGATGGGGACAGGGGGGCGGGATGGGGCTGGGGTTTGGGGGAGAGGTGGGACAAGGGCGGAGGGGATGCGGGCAGGATGGGGACAGGAGGGAGGTGGGGGAGGACATGGGGGGGACACAGCACCAGGACGGAGGGGACAGGGTGGGGACAGAGGGGACAAGAGCAGGGGAAGGGGACACGGTTGGGGACAGGAGCTGGGGACAATGGGGACGGGGGGAGAAGGGGCAGGATCCAGAATAACGGGGACGGGTCACCGGGGTGTGAGAGGGGACATGGGGACACGGGGGTGACAGGGACAGGGTGACAGGGATGTGGCACCCCAGGGTGACAGCGGTGACACACTGGTGGACTTGGAGCTGGTTTATTGTCTATTTACAGGGTGGCAGCGGGACGGGGTGACGGGGGTGTCCCAGGGCCTCACCCCTGGCTGGTGGCATTGGGGACACCGCGGGCACCCAGGGGACAGGGGCACCGTGGGTGCAGGGGACAACGGGGACGCTGCTGGCAGCCAGGGGGTGCAGGGGGGCACCCAAGGGTGCCTCTAGGCTCTGTAGGGTGCAGGATGGCACCAGGAGCATCCGTGGTCCTCCTCACACCCCATCAGGTTCAGGAGGCACCCAAGGGTGTCCTTAGGGCACATGGGGTGCAGGATGGCACCCAAGGGTGTTTTTAGGGTCTGTGGTGCAGGGTAGCACCAGGAGCACCCAATGTCCTCCTTGTTCCCCATGGGGTGCAGGAGGCACCCAAGGGCGTCTTTAGCTCCATGGGGTGCAGGATGGCACCATGGACACCCCTGGTTGTCCTCACACCCCATGGGGTTCAAGAGGCACCCAAGGGTGTCTTTAGGGTGCATGGGTGCAGGATGGCACCCAAGGGTGTCTCCAGGCTCTGTAGGGTGCAGGACAGCACCAGGAGCACCAGAGGGCCCTATTGCTCCCCATCGGGTTCAAGAGGCACCCAAGGGTGTCTTCAGGCTCCATAGGGTGCAGGATAGCACCCACGGGTGTCTCCAGGCTCTGTAGGGTGCGGAACAGCACCAGGAGCACCAGAGGGCCCTACTGCTTCCCATGGGGTTCAAGAGGCACCCAGGGGTCTCTTTAGGGTCCATGGGGTGCAGGGACGGCACCCCAAGGGTGTCCTTAGGGCACATGGAGTGCAGGATGGCACCCAAGGGTGTCTCCAGGCTCTGTAGGGTGCAGAACAGCACCAGGAGCACCAGAGGGCCCTGCTGCTCCCTGTGGGGTTCAGGAGGCACCCAAGGGTGTCTTC
>CAXDIO010000088.1:40000-42000 GCA_963989345.1 Clangula hyemalis | reverse complement strand
CCCTAACCCTAACCCTAACCCTAACCCTAACCCTAACCCTAACCCTAACCCTAACCCTAACCCTAACCCTAACCCTAACCCTAACCCTAACCCTAACCCTAACCCTAACCCTAACCCTAACCCTAACCCTAACCCTAACCCTAACCCTAACCCTAACCCTAACCCTAACCCTAACCCTAACCCTAACCCTACCCTAACCCTAACCCTAACCCTAACCCTAACCCTAACCCTAACCCTAACCCTAACCCTAACCCTAACCCTAACCCTAACCCTAACCCTAACCCTAACCCTAACCCTAACCCTAACCCTAACCCTAACCCTAACCCTAACCCTAACCCTAACCCTAACCCTAACCCTAACCCTAACCCTAACCCTAACCCTAACCCTAACCCTAACCCTAACCCTAACCCTAACCCTAACCCTAACCCTAACCCTAACCCTAACCCTAACCCTAACCCTAACCCTAACCCTAACCCTAACCCTAACCCTAACCCTAACCCTAACCCTAACCCTAACCCTAACCCTAACCCTAACCCTAACCCTAACCCTAACCCTAACCCTAACCCTAACCCTAACCCTAACCCTAACCCTAACCCTAACCCTAACCCTAACCCTAACCCTAACCCTAACCCTAACCCTAACCCTAACCCTAACCCTAACCCTAACCCTAACCCTAACCCTAACCCTAACCCTAACCCTAACCCTAACCCTAACCCTAACCCTAACCCTAACCCTAACCCTAACCCTAGACCCTAACCCTAACCCTAACCCTAACCCTAACCCTAACCCTAACCCTAACCCTAACCCTAACCCTAACCCTAACCCTAACCCTAACCCTAACCCTAACCCTAACCCTAACCCTAACCCTAACCCTAACCCTAACCCTAACCCTAACCCTAACCCTAACCCTAACCCTAACCCTAACCCTAACCCTAACCCTAACCCTAACCCTAACCCTAACCCTAACCCTAACCCTAACCCTAACCCTAACCCTAACCCTAACCCTAACCCTAACCCTAACCCTAACCCTAACCCTAACCCTAACCCTAACCCTAACCCTAACCCTAACCCTAACCCTAACCCTAACCCTAACCCTAACCCTAACCCTAACCCTAACCCTAACCCTAACCCTAACCCTAACCCTAACCCTAACCCTAACCCTAACCCTAACCCTAACCCTAACCCTAACCCTAACCCTAACCCTAACCCTAACCCTAACCCTAACCCTAACCCTAACCCTAACCCTAACCCTAACCCTAACCCTAACCCTAACCCTAACCCTAACCCTAACCCTAACCCTAACCCTAACCCTAACCCTAACCCTAACCCTAACCCTAACCCTAACCCTAACCCTAACCCTAACCCTAACCCTAACCCTAACCCTAACCCTAACCCTAACCCTAACCCTAACCCTAACCCTAACCCTAACCCTAACCCTAACCCTAACCCTAACCCTAACCCTAACCCTAACCCTAACCCTAACCCTAACCCTAACCCTAACCCTAACCCTAACCCTAACCCTAACCCTAACCCTAACCCTAACCCTAACCCTAACCCTAACCCTAACCTAACCCTAACCCTAACCCTAACCCTAACCCTAACCCTAACCCTAACCCTAACCCTAACCCTAACCCTAACCCTAACCCTAACCCTAACCCTAACCCTAACCCTAACCCTAACCCTAACCCTAACCCTAACCCTAACCCTAACCCTAACCCTAACCCTAACCCTAACCCTAACCCTAACCCTAACCCTAACCCTAACCCTAACCCTAACCCTAACCCTAACCCTAACCCTAACCCTAACCCTAACCCTAACCCTAACCCTAACCCTAACCCTAACCCTAACCCTAACCCTAACCCTAACCCTAACCCTAACCCTAACCCTAACCCTAACCCTAACCCTAACCCTAACCCTAACCCTAACCCTAACCCTAACCCTAACCCTAACCCTAACCCTAACCCTAACCCTAACCCTAACCCTAACCCTAACCCTAACCC
>CAXDIO010000088.1:0-32500 GCA_963989345.1 Clangula hyemalis | reverse complement strand
TCTAGTCCCAGTGTCGTGTAGGATCTCCAGCCGCGGGTACCAGCTTCGATTCCTTAAAACGGCCCCTAGTCCACTGGTACAGTCGTGCCCCGGATAGGGTCCTTGGTTCGATTCCACGCACCGACCCCTAGTCCCCGGCTCGGGCAAGGTCCCCAGCCCTGGGAACGAAGTTCGATTCCGCACTCCTGCCCCGGGTCCCCGGGTAGACTGTTGTCCCCGGATCGGGTCCCAGGTTCCATACCCTACACCGGCTTCTAGTGCCAGGGTCGTATAGGGTCTCCACCTGCGGGTACCAGCTTCGATTCCTTAAAACGGCCCCTAGTCCACTGGTACAGTCGTGCCCCGGACATGGTCCTTGTTTCGATAACACGCACCGACCCCTAGTACCCGGGTCGGGTACGTTCCCCAGTCCTGGGAACGAAGTTCGATTCCGCACTCCTGCCCCGGGTCCCCGGGTAGACTGTTGTCCCCGGATTGGGTCCCAGGTTCCATACCCTACACCGGCTTCTAGTCCCAGTGTCGTGTAGGATCTCCAGCCCCGGGTACCAGCTTCGATTCCTTAAAACGGCCCCTAGACCACTGGTACAGTCGTGCCCCGGATAGGGTCCTTGGTTCCTTTCCACGCACCGACCCCTAGTCCCCGGCTCGGGCAAGGTCCCCAGCCCTGGGAACGAAGTTCCATTCCGCACTCCTGTCCCGCGTCCACAGGTAGAGTTGTGTCCCCGGATCGGGTCCAAGGTTCCATACCCTACACCGGCTTCTAGTGCAAGGGTCGTGTCGGTTCTCCAGCCGCGGGTACCAGGTTCGATTACTTAAAACGGCCCCTAGGCCACTTGTACAGTCGTGCCCCGGACATGGTCCTTGCTTCGATTCCACTCACCGACCCTTAGTCTCCGGCTCGGACATGGTCCCCAGCCCTGGGAACGAAGTTCGATTCCGCACTCCTGTCCCGGGTCCCAAGGTAGAGTCGTGTCCCCGGATAGGGTCCCAGGTTCCATACCCTACACCACCTTGTAGTCCCAGTGTCGTGTAGGGTCCCCAGCCCCAGGTCACTATTTCGTTTGACCGTATCGGCCCAAAGACCTCTGGTAGGGGAACAGTCCCCAGCCCTGGAAACGAAGTTCCGTTCCGCACTCCTGCTCCGCGTCCACAAGTAGAGTCGAGTCTCCGACTAAGGTCCCAGGTTGGATTTCCCACACCGGCTTCTAGTGCCAGGGTCGTGTATGGTCTCCAGTCCCAGGTACCAGCTTCGATTCCTTAAAACGGCCCCTAGACCACTGGTACAGTCATGCCCCGGACATGTCAAGGTCAGGGTCAGGGTCACGGTAAGAAATAAAGTCAGGGTCAGGGTCATTGTCAAGGTCAAGGTCAAGGTCAGGGTCACGGTCAAGGTCAAGGTCAGGGTCAGGGTCAAGGTCAAGTTCAAGGTCAATTTCGGGGTCAGGGTCAAGGTCAAGGTCAGGTTCAGTATCAGGGTCAGGGTCAGGGTGAGGGTGAGGGTGAGGGTCAGGGTCAAGGTCAAGGTCAGGGTCAGGTTCAAGTTCAAGGTGAGGGGTAGGGTCAAGGTCAAGGTCAAGGTGACGGGTAGGGTCAGCGTCTTGGTCAGGGTCATGCCAGGTGCAGGGTCATTGTCAGGGTCAGGGTCAGGGTCAAGGTCAAGTTCAAGGTCAGGGTCAGGGTCAGGTTTAGGGTGAGTGTCAGGGTCAAGGTCAGGGTCCAGGTCAAGGTCAGGGTCAGGGTCATTGTCAAGGTCAAGGTCAAGGTCAGGGTCACGGTCTAGGTCAAGGTCAAGGTCAGGGTCAGCGTCAGGGTCAGGTTTAGTGTGAGGGGCAGTGTCAGGGTCAAGTTCAAGGTCAGGGTCATGGTCAGGGTAAGCGTCAGACTTAGGGTCAGGGTCAAAGTCAAGGTCCGGGTCAAGTTCAAGTTCAGGGTATGGGACAATGTCAAGGTCAAGGTCAGTGTCAGGGTCAAGTTCAAGGTCAATTTAAAGTTCAGGGTCAATGTCAAGGTCAAGGTCAGGGTCTGGGTCTGGGTCAAGGTAAGGGTCAGGGTCAAGGTCAAGGTCAGGGTCAGCGACAGGGTCAGGGTCAAGGTCAAGTTCAGGGTCAGGTTCAAGTTCAAGGTCAGGCTCAGGGTCAGGTTTAGGGTGAGGGTCAGAATCAAGGTCAGAATCCAGGTCAAGGTCAGGGTCAGGGACAAGGTCAAGGTCAAGCTCACAGTGAGGGTCATTTTCAAGGTCAAGGTCAAGGTCAGGGTCAATGTCAAGGTCAAGATCAGGGTCAGGGTCAAGGTCAAGTTCAGGGTCAGGTTCAAGGTCAAGGTCAAGATGAGGGATAGTGTCAGTGTCCCGTTCAGGGTCAGGCTTAGGTTCAGGTTCAAGGTCAGGATCATGGTCAGGGTAAGGGTCAGACTTAGGGTCAAGGTCAAAGTGAAGGTCCGGGTCAAGTTCAAGGTCAGGGTAAGGGACAATGTCAAGGTCAAGGTCAAGGTCAGGGTCAAGGTCAAGGTCAATTTAAAGTTCAGGGTCAATGTCAAGGTCAAGGTCAGGGTCTGGGTCAAGGTCAAGGTAAGGGTCAGGGTCAAGGTCAAGGTCAGGGTCAGGGTCAAGGTCAAGTTCAAGGTCAATTTCGGGGTCAGGGTCAAGGTCAAGGTCAAGGTCAGGTTCAGTATCAGGGTCAGGGTCAGGGTGAGGGTGAGGGTGAGGGTCAGGGTCAAGGTCAAGGTCAGGGTCAAGGTCAAGTTCAAGGTGAGGGGTAGGGTCAAGGTCAACGTCAAGGTCAAGGTCAAGGTCAGGGTCAAGGTCAGGGTCAGGGTCAAGGTCAAGGTCAGGTTCAGGGTCAGGGTCATATTCAAGTTCAGTGTCAGGGTCATTGTCAGGGTGAGGGTCAAGTCCAAGGTCCGGGTCAGGGTCAGGGTCAGTTTTAGGTCAAGGTTGAGGGTCAAGGTCAGGGTCAGGGTCAAGGTCAAGTTCAGGGTCAGGGTCAAGCTCAAGGTCATTGTCAGAGTCAGTGTCAGGTTTAGGGTGAGGGTCAGCATCAGGGTCAAGGTCAAGGTCAAGGTCAGGGTCAAGGTCAGGGTCATTGTCAAGTTCAGTGTAAGGGTCATTGTCAGGGTGAGGGTCAAGGCCAAGGTCCGGGTCAGGGTCAAGGTCAAGGTCAAGGTCAAGGTCAAGGTAAAGGTCAGGGTCAGGGTTAGGTTTAGGGTGAGGGTCAGGGTCTGGGTCAAAGTCAAGTTAAAGTTCAAGTTCAAGGTAAGGTTCAGGCTCAAGTTGAAGGTCAGGGTCAGGGTCAAGTTCAAGGTCAGGGTCAGGGTCAAGTTCAGGGTCAGGGTCAGGGTCAAGGTCAGGGTCAGGGTCAGGTTCAAGGTTAAGGTCAAGATGAGGGATAGTGTCAGTGTCCCGTTCAGGGTCAGGGTTAGGTTCAGGTTCAAGGTCATGGTCAGTGTCAGGGTCAGACTTAGGGTCAAGGTCAAAATCAAGGGCAGGGTCAAGGTCAAGGTCAGGGTAAGGGACAAGGTCAAGGTCAACGTCAGGGTCATGGTCAGGGTGTAGGTCAGGGTCAGGGTCAAGGTCAAGTTCAGGGTAAGGGACAGGGTCAAGACAAAGGTCAGGGTCATGTTCAGGGTCAGGGTCAGACTTAGGGTCAGGGTCAAGGTCAGGGTCCAGGTCAAGGTCAGGGTCAGGGACAATGTCAAGATCAAGCTCAGGGTGAGGGTCAAGGTCAAGGTCAAGGTCAGGGTCAATGTAAAGGTCAAGGTCAGGGTCATGGTCAAGGTCAAGTTCAGGGTCAGGGTCAAGGTCATTGTCAGAGTCATTGTCAGGTTTAGAGTGAGGGTCAGCGTCAGGGTCAAGGTCAAGGTCAATGTCAGGGTCAGGGTCAGGGTCAAGGTCAACTTCAAGGTCAATTTCGGGGTCAGGGTCAAGGTCAAGGTCAGGTTCAGTATCAGGGTCAGGGTCAGGGTGCGAGTGAGGGTCAGTGTCAGGGTCAAGATCAAGGTCAAGGTCAGGGTCAGGGTCAAGGTCAAGTTCAAGGTGAGGGGTAGGGTCAGCATCTTGGTCAGGGCCAGGTCAGGTGCAGGGTCAGTGTCAGGGTCAGGGTCAAGGTCAAGGTCAAGGTCAGGGTCAAGGTCAACGTCAGGGAAAGGGACAGGGTCAAGGTCAAGGACAGGGTCATGGTCAGGGTCAGGGTCAGGGACAAGTTCAAGGTCAAGCTCAGGGTGACGGTCAGGGTCAAGGTCAAGGTCAGAGTCAATGTCAAGGTCATTGTCAGAGTCAGTGTCAGGTTTAGGGTGAGGGTCAGCATCAGGGTCAAGGTCAAGTTCAGGGTCAGGGTCAGGGTCATTGTCAAGTTCAGTGTCAGGGTCATTGTCAGGGTGAGGGTCAAGGCCAAGGTCCGGGTCAGGGCCAGGGTCAGTTTTAGGGTGAGGTTCAGGGTCAAGGTCAGGGTCAGGGTCAGGGTCAAGGTCACGTTCAGTGTCACGGTCACGGTCAGACTTAGGGTCAGGGTCAAGGTCAGGGTCAAGGTCAATGTCAAGGTCAAAGTCAGGTTCAGGGTTAGGTTCAGGGTCAGGCTGAGGATTATGGTGAGGGTCAGGGTTAGGGTCAGGGTCAGCATTAGGACCAGGGTTAGGGTTAGGTCAGGGTCATGGTCAGGGTGAGGGTCAGGTGCCGGGTCAGGGTCACGGTAAGACATAAAGTCAGGGTCAGGGTCATTGTCAAGGTCAAGGTCAGGGTCAGGGTCAGGGTCAGGGTCAAGTTCAAGGCCAAGTTCAAGGTCAGGGTCACGGTCAAGGTCAAGGCCAGGGTCAGCGTCAGGGTCAGGTTTAGTGTGAGGGGCAGGGTTAGGTTCAGGTTCAAGGTCAGGGTCATGGTCAGGGTCAGGGTCAGACTTAGTGTCAAGGTCAAGGTCAAGGTCCCGGTCAAGTTCAAGTTCAAGGTAAGGTTCAGGCTCAAGTTGAAGGTCAGGGTCAGGGTCAAGTTCAAGGTCAGGGTCAGGGTCAAGGTCAGGGTCAGGGTCAGGGTCAAGGTCAGGGTCAGGGTCAGGTTCAAGGTTAAGTTCAAGATGAGGGATAGTGTCAGTGTCCCGTTCAGGGTCAGGGTTAGGTTCAGGTTCAAGGTCAGGGTCATGGTCAGGGTCAGGGTCAGACTTAGGGTCAAGGTCAAGGTCAAGGTCAGGGTCAAGGTCAAGGTCAGGGTAAGGGACAAGGTCAAGGTCAACGTCAGGGTCATGGTCAGGGTGAGGGTCAGGGTCAATGTCAAAGTCAAGATCAGGGTCAGGGTCATGGTCAAGTTCAGGGTCAGGGTCAAGTTCAAGGTCAGAGTCAGGTCAGGTGCAGGATCAGTGTCATGGTCAGGGTCAAGGTCAAGGTCAGGGTCAGGGTCAAGGTCAACATCAGGGTAAGGGACAGGGTCAAGACAAAGGTCAGGGTCATGGTCAGGGTCAGGGTCAGACTTAGGGTCAGGGTCAAGGTCAGGGTCCAGGTCAAGGTCAGGGTCAGGGACAATGTCAAGATCAAGCTCAGGGTGAGGGTCAAGGTCAAGGTCAAGGTCAGGGTCAATGTAAAGGTCAAGGTCAGGGTCATGGTCAAGGTCAAGTTCAGGGTCAGGGTCAAGGTCATTGTCAGAGTCATTGTCAGGTTTAGAGTGAGGGTCAGCGTCAGGGTCAAGGTCAAGGTCAATGTCAGGGTCAGGGTCAGGGTCAAGGTCAACTTCAAGGTCAATTTCGGGGTCAGGGTCAAGGTCAAGGTCAGGTTCAGTATCAGGGTCAGGGTCAGGGTGCGAGTGAGGGTCAGTGTCAGGGTCAAGATCAAGGTCAAGGTCAGGGTCAGGGTCAAGGTCAAGTTCAAGGTGAGGGGTAGGGTCAGCATCTTGGTCAGGGCCAGGTCAGGTGCAGGGTCAGTGTCAGGGTCAGGGTCAAGGTCAAGGTCAAGGTCAGGGTCAAGGTCAACGTCAGGGAAAGGGACAGGGTCAAGGTCAAGGACAGGGTCATGGTCAGGGTCAGGGTCAGGGACAAGTTCAAGGTCAAGCTCAGGGTGACGGTCAGGGTCAAGGTCAAGGTCAGAGTCAATGTCAAGGTCATTGTCAGAGTCAGTGTCAGGTTTAGGGTGAGGGTCAGCATCAGGGTCAAGGTCAAGTTCAGGGTCAGGGTCAGGGTCATTGTCAAGTTCAGTGTCAGGGTCATTGTCAGGGTGAGGGTCAAGGCCAAGGTCCGGGTCAGGGCCAGGGTCAGTTTTAGGGTGAGGTTCAGGGTCAAGGTCAGGGTCAGGGTCAGGGTCAAGGTCACGTTCAGTGTCACGGTCACGGTCAGACTTAGGGTCAGGGTCAAGGTCAGGGTCAAGGTCAATGTCAAGGTCAAAGTCAGGTTCAGGGTTAGGTTCAGGGTCAGGCTGAGGATTATGGTGAGGGTCAGGGTTAGGGTCAGGGTCAGCATTAGGACCAGGGTTAGGGTTAGGTCAGGGTCATGGTCAGGGTGAGGGTCAGGTGCCGGGTCAGGGTCACGGTAAGACATAAAGTCAGGGTCAGGGTCATTGTCAAGGTCAAGGTCAGGGTCAGGGTCAGGGTCAGGGTCAAGTTCAAGGCCAAGTTCAAGGTCAGGGTCACGGTCAAGGTCAAGGCCAGGGTCAGCGTCAGGGTCAGGTTTAGTGTGAGGGGCAGGGTTAGGTTCAGGTTCAAGGTCAGGGTCATGGTCAGGGTCAGGGTCAGACTTAGTGTCAAGGTCAAGGTCAAGGTCCCGGTCAAGTTCAAGTTCAAGGTAAGGTTCAGGCTCAAGTTGAAGGTCAGGGTCAGGGTCAAGTTCAAGGTCAGGGTCAGGGTCAAGGTCAGGGTCAGGGTCAGGGTCAAGGTCAGGGTCAGGGTCAGGTTCAAGGTTAAGTTCAAGATGAGGGATAGTGTCAGTGTCCCGTTCAGGGTCAGGGTTAGGTTCAGGTTCAAGGTCAGGGTCATGGTCAGGGTCAGGGTCAGACTTAGGGTCAAGGTCAAGGTCAAGGTCAGGGTCAAGGTCAAGGTCAGGGTAAGGGACAAGGTCAAGGTCAACGTCAGGGTCATGGTCAGGGTGAGGGTCAGGGTCAATGTCAAAGTCAAGATCAGGGTCAGGGTCATGGTCAAGTTCAGGGTCAGGGTCAAGTTCAAGGTCAGAGTCAGGTCAGGTGCAGGATCAGTGTCATGGTCAGGGTCAAGGTCAAGGTCAGGGTCAGGGTCAAGGTCAACATCAGGGTAAGGGACAGGGTCAAGACAAAGGTCAGGGTCATGGTCAGGGTCAGGGTCAGACTTAGGGTCAGGGTCAAGGTCAGGGTCCAGGTCAAGGTCAGGGTCAGGGACAATGTCAAGATCAAGCTCAGGGTGAGGGTCAAGGTCAAGGTCAAGGTCAGGGTCAATGTAAAGGTCAAGGTCAGGGTCATGGTCAAGGTCAAGTTCAGGGTCAGGGTCAAGGTCATTGTCAGAGTCATTGTCAGGTTTAGAGTGAGGGTCAGCGTCAGGGTCAAGGTCAAGGTCAATGTCAGGGTCAGGGTCAGGGTCAAGGTCAACTTCAAGGTCAATTTCGGGGTCAGGGTCAAGGTCAAGGTCAGGTTCAGTATCAGGGTCAGGGTCAGGGTGCGAGTGAGGGTCAGTGTCAGGGTCAAGATCAAGGTCAAGGTCAGGGTCAGGGTCAAGGTCAAGTTCAAGGTGAGGGGTAGGGTCAGCGTCTTGGTCAGGGCCAGGTCAGGTGCAGGGTCAGTGTCAGGGTCAGGGTCAAGGTCAAGGTCAAGGTCAGGGTCAAGGTCAACGTCAGGGAAAGGGACAGGGTCAAGGTCAAGGACAGGGTCATGGTCAGGGTCAGGGTCAGGGACAAGTTCAAGGTCAAGCTCAGGGTGACGGTCAGGGTCAAGGTCAAGGTCAGAGTCAATGTCAAGGTCAATGTCAGGGTCACGGTCAAGGTCAAGTTCAGGGTCAGGGTCAAGGTCAAGGTCATTGTCAGAGTCAGTGTCAGGTTTAGGGTGAGGGTCAGCATCAGGGTCAAGGTCAAGGTCAGGGTCAGGGTCAGGGTCATTGTCAAGTTCAGTGTCAGGGTCATTGTCAGGGTGAGGGTCAAGGCCAAGGTCCGGGTCAGGGCCAGGGTCAGTTTTAGGGTGAGGTTCAGGGTCAAGGTCAGGGTCAGGGTCAGGGTCAAGGTCACGTTCAGTGTCACGGTCACGGTCAGACTTAGGGTCAGGGTCAAGGTCAGGGTCAAGGTCAATGTCAAGGTCAAAGTCAGGTTCAGGGTTAGGTTCAGGGTCAGGCTGAGGATTATGGTGAGGGTCAGGGTTAGGGTCAGGGTCAGCATTAGGACCAGGGTTAGGGTTAGGTCAGGGTCATGGTCAGGGTGAGGGTCAGGTGCCGAGTCAGGGTCACGGTAAGACATAAAGTCAGGGTCAGGGTCATTGTCAAGGTCAAGGTCAGGGTCAGGGTCAGGGTCAGGGTCAAGTTCAAGGCCAAGTTCAAGGTCAGGGTCACGGTCAAGGTCAAGGCCAGGGTCAGCGTCAGGGTCAGGTTTAGTGTGAGGGGCAGGGTTAGGTTCAGGTTCAAGGTCAGGGTCATGGTCAGGGTCAGGGTCAGACTTAGTGTCAAGGTCAAGGTCAAGGTCCCGGTCAAGTTCAAGTTCAAGGTAAGGTTCAGGCTCAAGTTGAAGGTCAGGGTCAGGGTCAAGTTCAAGGTCAGGGTCAGGGTCAAGGTCAGGGTCAGGGTCAGGGTCAAGGTCAGGGTCAGGGTCAGGTTCAAGGTTAAGTTCAAGATGAGGGATAGTGTCAGTGTCCCGTTCAGGGTCAGGGTTAGGTTCAGGTTCAAGGTCAGGGTCATGGTCAGGGTCAGGGTCAGACTTAGGGTCAAGGTCAAGGTCAAGGTCAGGGTCAAGGTCAAGGTCAGGGTAAGGGACAAGGTCAAGGTCAACGTCAGGGTCATGGTCAGGGTGAGGGTCAGGGTCAATGTCAAAGTCAAGATCAGGGTCAGGGTCATGGTCAAGTTCAGGGTCAGGGTCAAGTTCAAGGTCAGAGTCAGGTCAGGTGCAGGATCAGTGTCATGGTCAGGGTCAAGGTCAAGGTCAGGGTCAGGGTCAAGGTCAACATCAGGGTAAGGGACAGGGTCAAGACAAAGGTCAGGGTCATGGTCAGGGTCAGGGTCAGACTTAGGGTCAGGGTCAAGGTCAGGGTCCAGGTCAAGGTCAGGGTCAGGGACAATGTCAAGATCAAGCTCAGGGTGAGGGTCAAGGTCAAGGTCAAGGTCAGGGTCAATGTAAAGGTCAAGGTCAGGGTCATGGTCAAGGTCAAGTTCAGGGTCAGGGTCAAGGTCATTGTCAGAGTCATTGTCAGGTTTAGAGTGAGGGTCAGCGTCAGGGTCAAGGTCAAGGTCAATGTCAGGGTCAGGGTCAGGGTCAAGGTCAACTTCAAGGTCAATTTCGGGGTCAGGGTCAAGGTCAAGGTCAGGTTCAGTATCAGGGTCAGGGTCAGGGTGCGAGTGAGGGTCAGTGTCAGGGTCAAGATCAAGGTCAAGGTCAGGGTCAGGGTCAAGGTCAAGTTCAAGGTGAGGGGTAGGGTCAGCGTCTTGGTCAGGGCCAGGTCAGGTGCAGGGTCAGTGTCAGGGTCAGGGTCAAGGTCAAGGTCAAGGTCAGGGTCAAGGTCAACGTCAGGGAAAGGGACAGGGTCAAGGTCAAGGACAGGGTCATGGTCAGGGTCAGGGTCAGGGACAAGTTCAAGGTCAAGCTCAGGGTGACGGTCAGGGTCAAGGTCAAGGTCAGAGTCAATGTCAAGGTCAATGTCAGGGTCACGGTCAAGGTCAAGTTCAGGGTCAGGGTCAAGGTCAAGGTCATTGTCAGAGTCAGTGTCAGGTTTAGGGTGAGGGTCAGCATCAGGGTCAAGGTCAAGGTCAGGGTCAGGGTCAGGGTCATTGTCAAGTTCAGTGTCAGGGTCATTGTCAGGGTGAGGGTCAAGGCCAAGGTCCGGGTCAGGGTCAGGGTCAGTTTTAGGGTGAGGGTCAGGGTCAAGGTCAGGGTGAGGGTCAGGGTCAAGGTCACGTTCAGTGTCACGGTCACGGTCAGACTTAGGGTCAGGGTCAAGGTCAGGGTCAAGGTCAATGTCAAGGTCAAAGTCAGGTTCAGGGTTAGGTTCAGGGTCAGGCTGAGGATTATGGTGAGGGTCAGGGTTAGGGTCAGGGTCAGCATTAGGACCAGGGTTAGGGTTAGGTCAGGGTCATGGTCAGGGTGAGGGTCAGGTGCCGGGTCAGGGTCACGGTAAGACATAAAGTCAGGGTCAGGGTCATTGTCAAGGTCAAGGTCAGGGTCAGGGTCAGGGTCAGGGTCAAGTTCAAGGCCAAGGTCAAGGTCAGGGTCACGGTCAAGGTCAAGGCCAGGGTCAGCGTCAGGGTCAGGTTTAGTGTGAGGGGCAGGGTTAGGTTCAGGTTCAAGGTCAGGGTCATGGTCAGGGTCAGGGTCAGACTTAGTGTCAAGGTCAAGGTCAAGGTCCCGGTCAAGTTCAAGTTCAAGGTAAGGTTCAGGCTCAAGTTGAAGGTCAGGGTCAGGGTCAAGTTCAAGGTCAGGGTCAGGGTCAGGTTTAGGGTGAGTATCAGGTTGAGGGTCAGGGTCAAGGTCAAGGTCAGGGTCAGGGTGAGGGTCAGGGTCAAGGTCAAGGTGAGAGTTAGGGTCAAGGTCAAGGTCAAGGTGAGGGGTAGGGTCAGCGTCTTGGTCAGGGTCAGGGTCAGGGTCAAGGTCAAGGCCAAGGTCAGGGTACAGCTCAAGGTCCGGGTCAGGGACAAGTTCAAGGTCAAGCTCAGGTTGAGGGTCAGGATCAAGGTCAAGATCAAGGTCAAGGTCAGGGTCAATGTCAAATTCAAGGTCAGGGTCAGGGTCAAGGTCAAGTTCAGAGTCAGGGTCAAGGTCAAGGTCATTGTCAGAGTTAGTGTCAGGTTTAGGGTGAGGGTCAGCATCAGGGTCAAGGTCAAGGTCAAGGTCAGGTTCAAGGTCAGGGTCATTGTCAAATTCAGTGTAAGGGTCATTGTCAGGGTGAGGGTCAAGGCCAAGGTCCGGGTCAGGGTCAGGGTCAAGGTCAAGTTCAAGGTCAAATCAAGGTCAGGGTCAGGGTTAGGTTTAGGGTGAGGGTCAGGGTCAGGGTCAAGGTCAAGTTAAAGTTCAAGTTCGAGGTAAGGTTCAGGCTCAAGTTGAAGGTCATGGTCAGGGTCAAGTTGAAGGTCAGGGTCAGGGTCAAGGTCAGGGTCAGGGTCAGGGTCAAGGTCAGGGTCAGGGTCAGGGTCAGGTTCAAGGTCAAGGTCAAGATGAGGGATAGTGTCAGTGTCCCGTTCAGGGTCAGGGTTAGGTTCAGGTTCAAGGTCAGGGTCATGGTCAGGGTAAGGGTCAGACTTAGGGTCAAGGTCAAAGTCAAGGTCCGGGTCAAGTTCAAGGTCAGGGTAAGGGACAATGTCAAGGTCAAGGTCAGGGTCTGGGTCAAGGTCAAGGTAAGGGTCAGGGTCAAGGTCAAGGTCAGGGTCAGGGTCAGGGTCAAGGTCAAGTTCAAGGTCAATTTCGGGGTCAGGGTCAAGGTCAAGGTCAAGGTCAGGTTCAGTATCAGGGTCAGGGTCAGGGTGAGGGTGAGGGTGAGGGTCAGGGTCAAGGTCAAGGTCAGGGTCAGGTTCAAGTTCAAGGTCAGGTTCAGGGTCAGGTTTAGGGTGAGTGTCAGGGTGAGGGTCAGGGTCAAGGTCAAGGTCAGGGTCAGGGTCAAGGTCAAGGTGAAGGGTAGGGTCAAGGTCAACGTCAAGGTGAGGGGTAGGGTCAGCGTCTTGGTCAGGGTCATGTCAGGTGCAGGGTCAGTGTCAGGGTCAGCGTCAAGGTCAAGTTCAAGGTCAGGGTCCAGGTCAAGGCCAGGGTCAGGGACAAGGTCAAGGTCAAGGTCAGGGTCATAGTAAGGGTGAGGGTCAGGGTCAAGGTCAAGGTCAAGTTCAATTTAAGGGTCAATGTCAAAGTCAAGATCAGGGTCAGGGTCAAGGTCAAGTTCAGGGTCAGGGTCAAGTTCAAGGTCAGAGTCAGGGTCAGGTTTAGGGTGAGTGTCAGGGTCTGGGTCAAAGTCAAGTTAAAGTTCAAGTTCAAGGTAAGGTTCAGGCTCAAGTTGAAGGTCAGGGTCAGGGTCAAGTTCAAGGTCAGGGTCAGGGTCAAGGTCAGGGTCAGGGTCAGGGTCAAGGTCAGGGTCAGGGTCAGGTTCAAGGTTAAGTTCAAGATGAGGGATAGTGTCAGTGTCCCGTTCAGGGTCAGGGTTAGGTTCAGGTTCAAGGTCAGGGTCATGGTCAGGGTCAGGGTCAGACTTAGGGTCAAGGTCAAGGTCAAGGTCAGGGTCAAGGTCAAGGTCAGGGTAAGGGACAAGGTCAAGGTCAACGTCAGGGTCATGGTCAGGGTGAGGGTCAGGGTCAATGTCAAAGTCAAGATCAGGGTCAGGGTCATGGTCAAGTTCAGGGTCAGGGTCAAGTTCAAGGTCAGAGTCAGGTCAGGTGCAGGATCAGTGTCATGGTCAGGGTCAAGGTCAAGGTCAGGGTCAGGGTCAAGGTCAACATCAGGGTAAGGGACAGGGTCAAGACAAAGGTCAGGGTCATGGTCAGGGTCAGGGTCAGACTTAGGGTCAGGGTCAAGGTCAGGGTCCAGGTCAAGGTCAGGGTCAGGGACAATGTCAAGATCAAGCTCAGGGTGAGGGTCAAGGTCAAGGTCAAGGTCAGGGTCAATGTAAAGGTCAAGGTCAGGGTCATGGTCAAGGTCAAGTTCAGGGTCAGGGTCAAGGTCATTGTCAGAGTCATTGTCAGGTTTAGAGTGAGGGTCAGCGTCAGGGTCAAGGTCAAGGTCAATGTCAGGGTCAGGGTCAAGGTCAACTTCAAGGTCAATTTCGGGGTCAGGGTCAAGGTCAAGGTCAGGTTCAGTATCAGGGTCAGGGTCAGGGTGCGAGTGAGGGTCAGTGTCAGGGTCAAGATCAAGGTCAAGGTCAGGGTCAGGGTCAAGGTCAAGTTCAAGGTGAGGGGTAGGGTCAGCGTCTTGGTCAGGGCCAGGTCAGGTGCAGGGTCAGTGTCAGGGTCAGGGTCAAGGTCAAGGTCAAGGTCAGGGTCAAGGTCAACGTCAGGGAAAGGGACAGGGTCAAGGTCAAGGACAGGGTCATGGTCAGGGTCAGGGTCAGGGACAAGTTCAAGGTCAAGCTCAGGGTCAAGGTCAAGATCAAGGTCAAGGTCAGGGTCACGGTCAAGGTCAAGTTCAGGGTCAGGGTCAAGGTCAAGTTCAGAGTCAGGGTCAAGGTCAAGGTCATTGTCAGAGTCAGTGTCAGGTTTAGGGTGAGGGTCAGCATCAGGGTCAAGGTCAAGGTCAAGGTCAGGGTCAGGGTCAGGGTCATTGTCAAGTTCAGTGTCAGGGTCATTGTCAGGGTGAGGGTCAAGGCCAAGGTCCCGGTCAGTGTCAGGGTCAGTTTTAGGTTGTGGTTCAGGGTCAGGGTCAGGTTCAGGGTCAGGGTCAAGGTCAGGGTCAAGGTCAAGGTCATTGTCAGAGTCAGTGTCAGGTTTAGGGTGAGGGTCAGCATCAGGGTCAAGGTCAGGGTCAGGGTCAGGGTCAGGGTCATTGTCAAGTTCAGTGTCAGGGTCATTGTCAGGTTGAGGGTCAAGGCCAAGGTCCGGGTCAGGGTCAGGGTCAGTTTTAGGGTGAGGTTCAGGGTCAAGGTCAGGGTCAGGGTCAGGGTCAAGGTCACGTTCAGTGTCACGGTCACGGTCAGACTTCGGGTCAGGGTCAAGGTCAGGGTCAAGGTCAATTTCAGGGTCAAAGTCAGGTTCAGGGTTAGGTTCAGGGTCAGGCTGAGGATTATGGTGAGGGTCAGGGTTAGGGTCAGGGTCAGCATTAGGACCAGGGTTAGGGTTAGGTCAGGGTCATGGTCAGGGTGAGGGTCAGGTGCCGGGTCAGGGTCACGGTAAGACATAAAGTCAGGGTCAGGGTCATTGTCAAGGTCAGGGTCAGGGTCAGGGTCAGGGTCAGGGTCAAGTTCAAGGTCAGGGTCAGCGTCAGGGTCAGGTTTAGTGTGAGGGGCAGGGTTAGGTTCAGGTTCAAGGTCAGGGTCATGGTCATGGTCAGGGTCAGACTTAGGGTCAAGGTCAAGGTCAAGGTCCCGGTCAAGGTCAAGGTCAGGGTAAGGGACAAGGTCAAGGTCAGGGTCAGGGTCAGGTTGAGGGTCAAGTTCAAGTTCAAGTTCAGGGTCAATGTCAAGGTCAATGTCAGTGTCAAGGTCAAGGTTAAGTTCAAGTTCAGGGTCAATGTCAAGATCAGGGTCAGAGTCAGGGTCAAGGTCAAGTTCAAGGTCAATTTCGGGGTCAGGGTCAAGGTCAAGGTCAGGTTCAGTATCAGGGTCAGGGTCAGGGTGCGAGTGAGGGTCAGGGTCAAGATCAAGGTCAAGGTCAAGGTGAGGGGTAGCAGCGTCTTGGTCAGAGTCAGGTCAGGTGCAGGATCAGTGTCAGGGTCAGGGTCAAGGTCAAGGTCAACGGCAGGGTCAAGGTCAAGGTCAGGGTAAGGGACAAGGTCAAGGTCAGGGTCATGGTCAGGGTGAGGGTCAGGGTCAAGATCAAGGTCAAGTTCAATTTAAGGGTCAATGTCAAAGTCAAGATCAGGGTCAGTGTCAAGGTCAAGTTCATGGTCAGGGTCAAGTTCAAGGTCAGGGTCAGGGTCAGGTTTAGGGTGAGTGTCAGGGTGAGGGTCAGGGTCAATGTCAAAGTCAAGATCAGGGTCAGGGTCAAGGTCAAGTTCAGGGTCAGGGTCAAGTTCAAGGTCAGAGTCAGGTCAGGTGCAGGATCAGTGTCATGGTCAGGGTCAAGGTCAAGGTCAGGGTCAGGGTCAGGGTCAAGGTCAAGGTCAAGGTGAGGGGTAGGGTCAGCATCTTGGTCAGGGCCAGGTCAGGTGCAGGGTCAGTGTCAGGGTCAGGGTCAAGGTCAAGGTCAAGGTCGGGTCATGGTCAACGTCAGGGAAAGGGACAGGGTCAAGGTCAAGGACAGGGTCATGGTCAGTGTCAGGGTCAGGGACAAGTTCAAGGTCAAGCTCAGGGTGATGGTCAGGGTCAGGGTCAAGGTCAAGGTCATTGTCAGAGTCAGTGTCAGGTTTAGGGTGAGGGTCAGCATCAGGGTCAAAATCAAGTTAAAGTTCAAGTTCAAGGTAAGGTTCAGGCTCAAGTTGAAGGTCAGGGTCAGGGTCAAGTTCAAGGTCAGGGTCAGGGTCAAGGTCAGGGTCAGGGTTAGGGTCAATGTCAGGGTCAGGGTCATGGTCAGGGTGAGGGTCAGGGTCAAGGTCAAGGTCAAGTTCAAGTTCAGGGTCAAGGTCAGGGTCAGGGTCAGGGTCAAGGTCAAGGTCAAGTTCAAGGTCAATTTCAGGGTCAGGGTCAAGATCAAGGTCAGGTTCAGTACCAGGGTCAGTGTCAGGGTGCGAGTGAGGGTCAGGGTCAGGGTCAAGATCAAGGTCAAGGTCAGGGTCAGGTTGAAGTTCCAGGTCAGGTTCAGGGTCAGGGTCAGGTTTAGGGTGAGTGTCAGGTTGAGGGTCAGGTTGAAGTTCGTGGTCAGGGTCAGGGTCAGGGTCAAGGTCAAGGTCAGGGTCAAGGTCAAGGTCAAGGTCAGGGTCAGGGTCAAGGTCAAGTTCAGGGTCAGGGTCAGTTTTCGGGTGAGGGTCAGGGTCAAGGTCAGGGTCAGGGTCAGGGTCAAGGTCAATGTCAGGGTCAAAGTCAGGTTCAGGGTTAGGTTCAGGGTCAGGCTGAGGATTATGGTGAGGGTCAGGGTCAGGGTCAGCATTAGGATCAGGGTTAGGGTCAGGTCAGGGTGAGGGTCAGGTGCCGGGTCAGTTTCAGGGTCACAGTAAGACTTAAAGTCAGGGTCAAGGTCAGGGTCAGGGTCAAGTTCAAGGTCAAGCTCAGGGTGAGGGTCAGGTCAAGCTCAGGGTCAAGGTCAGGGTCAGGGTTAGGTTTAGGGTGAGGGTGAGGTTCAGGTTCAGGGTCAGGGTCAGATTTAGGCTGAGGGTCAGGGTCAGGGTCAAGGTCAAATTAAAGTTCAAGTTCAAGGTAAGGGTCAGGCTCAAGTTCAAGGTCAGGGTCAGGGTCAAGGTCAAGGTCAGGGTCAGGGTCAGGTTTAGGGTTAGGGTCAGTGTCAGGGTCAGGGTCAGTTTCAGGGTCAAGGTCAGGGTCAGGGTCAAGGTCACGTTCAGTGTCACGGTCAGACTTAGGGTCAGGGTCAAGATCAGGGACAAGGTCAATGTCAGGGTTAAAGTCAGGTTCAGGGTTAGGTTCAGGGTCAGGCTGAGGATTATGGTGAGGGTCAGGGTTAGGGTCAGGGTCAGCATTAGGACCAGGGTTAGGATTAGGTCAGGGTCACGGTCAGGGTGAGGGTCAGGTGCCGGGTAAGGGTCAGGTTTAGGATGAGTGTCAGGGTGAGGGTCAGGGTCAAGGTCAAGGTCAAGGTCAGGGTCAGGGTCAGGGTCAGGGTCAGGGTCAAGGTCAAGGTCAAGGTCAAGGTCAGGGTCACGGTCAAGGTCAAGGCCAGGGTCAGCGTCAGGGTCAGGTTTAGTGTGAGGGGCAGGGTTAGGTTCAGGTTCAAGGTCAGGTTCATGGTCAGGGTCAGGGTCAGACTTAGGGTCAAGGTCAAGGTAAAGGTCCGGGTCAAGGTCAAGGTCAGGGTCAGGGTCAGGGTGAGGGTCAAGGTCAAGTTCAAGTCCAGGGTCATTGTCAAGTTTGATGTCAGGGTCAAGGTCAAGGTAAGGGTCAGGGTCAAGGTGAAGTTCAGGGTCAATTTCAGGGTCAGTGTGAACGTCAAGGTCAGGTTCAGTATAAGGGTCAGGGTGAGGGTGAGGGTCAGGGTCAAGATCAAGGTCAGGGTCAGGTTCAAGTTCAAGGTCAGGGTCAGGGTCAGGTTTAGGGTGAGTGTCAGGGTGAGGGTCAGGGTAAAGGTCAAGGTCAGGGTCAGGGACAAGTTCAAGGTCAAGCACATGGTGAGGGTCAGGGTCAAGGTCAAGTTTAGGGTCAGGGTCAAGGTCAAGGTCATTTTCAGAGTCCGTGTCAGGTTTAAGGTGAGGGTCAGCGTCAGGGTCAAGGTCAAGGTCAATGTCAGGGTCAGGGTCAGGGTCATTGACAGGGTGAGGTTCAAGGCCAAGGTCCGGGTCCGGGCCAGGGATTGGTTTAGGGTGAGTGTCAGGGTCAGGGTCAAGGGCAAGGTAAGGGTCAGGCTCAAGTTCAAGGTCAGGGTCAGGCTCAAGGTCAAGGTCAATGTCAGGGAAAAGTTCAAGGTCAAGCTCAGGGTGCGGGTCAGTGTCAAGGTCAAGGTCAAGGTCAAGGTCAGGTTCAATGTCAAAGATAAGGTCAGGGTCAGGGTCAAGGTCAAGTTCAGGGTAAGGGTCAAGTTCAAGGTCATTGTCAGAGTCAGTGTCAAGTTTAGGGTGAGGGTGAGGGTCAGGGTCAAGGTCAAGGTCAAGGTCAGGGTCAGGGTCAGTGTCAGGGTCATTGTCAAGTTCAGTGTCAGGGTCATTGTCAGGGTGAGGGTCAAGGCCAAGGGCCGGGTCATGGTCAGGGTCAGGGTCCGTTTTAGGGTGAGGGTCAGGGTCAAGGTCAGGGTCAGGGTCAAGGTCAAGGTCAAGGCCAAGGTGAGGGATAGTGTCAGTGTCCCGGTCAGTGTCAGGGTTAGGTTCAGGTTCATGTTCAGGGTCATGGTCAAGGTCAAGGTCCGGGTCAAGGTCAAGGTCAAGGTCAGAGACAGTTTCAAGTTCAATGTCAGGGTCAGGGTCAGAGTCAGGTCAGACTTAGGGTCAGGGTTAAGGTCAAGGTCAAGCTCAGGTTGAGGGTTAGGGTCAAGGTCAAGTTTAAGTTCAGGGTCCATGTCAATGTCAAGGTCAGGGTCAGGGTCAAGGTCAAGTTCAGGGTCAGGGTCATTGTCAGGTTGAGGGTCAAGGCCAAGGTCCGGGTCAGGGTCAGGGTCAGTTTTAGGGTGAGGTTCAGGGTCAAGGTCAGGGTCAGGGTCAGGGTCAAGGTCACGTTCAGTGTCACGGTCATGATCAGACTTCGGGTCAGGGTCAAGGTCAGGGTCAAGGTCAATGTCAGGGTCAAAGTCAGGTTCAGGGTTAGGTTCAGGGTCAGGCTGAGGATTATGGTGAGGGTCAGGGTTAGGGTCAGGGTCAGCATTAGGACCAGGGTTAGGGTTAGGTCAGGGTCATGGTCAGGGTGAGGGTCAGGTGCCGGGTCAGGGTCACGGTAAGACATAAAGTCAGGGTCAGGGTCATTGTCAAGGTCAGGGTCAGGGTCAGGGTCAGGGTCAGGGTCAAGTTCAAGGTCAGGGTCAGCGTCAGGGTCAGGTTTAGTGTGAGGGGCAGGGTTAGGTTCAGGTTCAAGGTCAGGGTCATGGTCATGGTCAGGGTCAGACTTAGGGTCAAGGTCAAGGTCAAGGTCCCGGTCAAGGTCAAGGTCAGGGTAAGGGACAAGGTCAAGGTCAGGGTCAGGGTCAGGTTGAGGGTCAAGTTCAAGTTCAAGTTCAGGGTCAATGTCAAGGTCAATGTCAGTGTCAAGGTCAAGGTTAAGTTCAAGTTCAGGGTCAATGTCAAGATCAGGGTCAGAGTCAGGGTCAAGGTCAAGTTCAAGGTCAATTTCGGGGTCAGGGTCAAGGTCAAGGTCAGGTTCAGTATCAGGGTCAGGGTCAGGGTGCGAGTGAGGGTCAGGGTCAAGATCAAGGTCAAGGTCAAGGTGAGGGGTAGCAGCGTCTTGGTCAGAGTCAGGTCAGGTGCAGGATCAGTGTCAGGGTCAGGGTCAAGGTCAAGGTCAACGGCAGGGTCAAGGTCAAGGTCAGGGTAAGGGACAAGGTCAAGGTCAGGGTCATGGTCAGGGTGAGGGTCAGGGTCAAGATCAAGGTCAAGTTCAATTTAAGGGTCAATGTCAAAGTCAAGATCAGGGTCAGTGTCAAGGTCAAGTTCATGGTCAGGGTCAAGTTCAAGGTCAGGGTCAGGGTCAGGTTTAGGGTGAGTGTCAGGGTGAGGGTCAGGGTCAATGTCAAAGTCAAGATCAGGGTCAGGGTCAAGGTCAAGTTCAGGGTCAGGGTCAAGTTCAAGGTCAGAGTCAGGTCAGGTGCAGGATCAGTGTCATGGTCAGGGTCAAGGTCAAGGTCAGGGTCAGGGTCAGGGTCAAGGTCAAGGTCAAGATGAGGGGTAGGGTCAGCATCTTGGTCAGGGCCAGGTCAGGTGCAGGGTCAGTGTCAGGGTCAGGGTCAAGGTCAAGGTCAAGGTCGGGTCATGGTCAACGTCAGGGAAAGGGACAGGGTCAAGGTCAAGGACAGGGTCATGGTCAGTGTCAGGGTCAGGGACAAGTTCAAGGTCAAGCTCAGGGTGATGGTCAGGGTCAGGGTCAAGGTCAAGGTCATTGTCAGAGTCAGTGTCAGGTTTAGGGTGAGGGTCAGCATCAGGGTCAAAATCAAGTTAAAGTTCAAGTTCAAGGTAAGGTTCAGGCTCAAGTTGAAGGTCAGGGTCAGGGTCAAGTTCAAGGTCAGGGTCAGGGTCAAGGTCAGGGTCAGGGTTAGGGTCAATGTCAGGGTCAGGGTCATGGTCAGGGTGAGGGTCAGGGTCAAGGTCAAGGTCAAGTTCAAGTTCAGGGTCAAGGTCAGGGTCAGGGTCAGGGTCAAGGTCAAGGTCAAGTTCAAGGTCAATTTCAGGGTCAGGGTCAAGATCAAGGTCAGGTTCAGTACCAGGGTCAGTGTCAGGGTGCGAGTGAGGGTCAGGGTCAGGGTCAAGATCAAGGTCAAGGTCAGGGTCAGGTTGAAGTTCCAGGTCAGGTTCAGGGTCAGGGTCAGGTTTAGGGTGAGTGTCAGGTTGAGGGTCAGGTTGAAGTTCGTGGTCAGGGTCAGGGTCAGGGTCAAGGTCAAGGTCAGGGTCAAGGTCAAGGTCAAGGTCAGGGTCAGGGTCAAGGTCAAGTTCAGGGTCAGGGTCAGTTTTAGGGTGAGGGTCAGGGTCAAGGTCAGGGTCAGGGTCAGGGTCAAGGTCACGTTCAGTGTCACGGTCACGGTCAGACTTAGGGTCAGGGTCAAGGTCAGGGTCAAGGTCAATGTCAGGGTCAAAGTCAGGTTCAGGGTTAGGTTCAGGGTCAGGCTGAGGATTATGGTGAGGGTCAGGGTCAGGGTCAGCATTAGGATCAGGGTTAGGGTCAGGTCAGGGTGAGGGTCAGGTGCCGGGTCAGTTTCAGGGTCACAGTAAGACTTAAAGTCAGGGTCAAGGTCAGGGTCAGGGTCAAGTTCAAGGTCAAGCTCAGGGTGAGGGTCAGGTCAAGGTCAGGGTCAAGGTCAGGGTCAGGGTTAGGTTTAGGGTGAGGGTGAGGTTCAGGTTCAGGGTCAGGGTCAGATTTAGGCTGAGGGTCAGGGTCAGGGTCAAGGTCAAATTAAAGTTCAAGTTCAAGGTAAGGGTCAGGCTCAAGTTCAAGGTCAGGGTCAGGGTCAAGGTCAAGGTCAGGGTCAGGGTCAGGTTTAGGGTTAGGGTCAGGGTCAGGGTCAGGGTCAGTTTCAGGGTCAAGGTCAGGGTCAGGGTCAAGGTCACGTTCAGTGTCACGGTCAGACTTAGGGTCAGGGTCAAGATCAGGGACAAGGTCAATGTCAGGGTTAAAGTCAGGTTCAGGGTTAGGTTCAGGGTCAGGCTGAGGATTATGGTGAGGGTCAGGGTTAGGGTCAGGGTCAGCATTAGGACCAGGGTTAGGATTAGGTCAGGGTCACGGTCAGGGTGAGGGTCAGGTGCCGGGTCAGGGTCAGGTTTAGGATGAGTGTCAGGGTGAGGGTCAGGGTCAAGGTCAAGGTCAAGGTCAGGGTCAGGGTCAGGGTCAGGGTCAAGGTCAAGGTCAAGGTCAAGGTCAGGGTCACGGTCAAGGTCAAGGCCAGGGTCAGCGTCAGGGTCAGGTTTAGTGTGAGGGGCAGGGTTAGGTTCAGGTTCAAGGTCAGGTTCATGGTCAGGGTCAGGGTCAGACTTAGGGTCAAGGTCAAGGTAAAGGTCCGGGTCAAGGTCAAGGTCAGGGTCAGGGTCAGGGTGAGGGTCAAGGTCAAGTTCAAGTCCAGGGTCATTGTCAAGTTTGATGTCAGGGTCAAGGTCAAGGTAAGGGTCAGGGTCAAGGTGAAGTTCAGGGTCAATTTCAGGGTCAGTGTGAACGTCAAGGTCAGGTTCAGTATAAGGGTCAGGGTGAGGGTGAGGGTCAGGGTCAAGATCAAGGTCAGGGTCAGGTTCAAGTTCAAGGTCAGGGTCAGGGTCAGGTTTAGGGTGAGTGTCAGGGTGAGGGTCAGGGTAAAGGTCAAGGTCAGGGTCAGGGACAAGTTCAAGGTCAAGCACATGGTGAGGGTCAGGGTCAAGGTCAAGTTTAGGGTCAGGGTCAAGGTCAAGGTCAATGTCAGGGTCAGGGTCAGGGTCATTGACAGGGTGAGGTTCAAGGCCAAGGTCCGGGTCCGGGCCAGGGATTGGTTTAGGGTGAGTGTCAGGGTCAGGGTCAAGGGCAAGGTAAGGGTCAGGCTCAAGTTCAAGGTCAGGGTCAGGCTCAAGGTCAAGGTCAATGTCAGGGAAAAGTTCAAGGTCAAGCTCAGGGTGCGGGTCAGTGTCAAGGTCAAGGTCAAGGTCAAGGTCAGGTTCAATGTCAAAGATAAGGTCAGGGTCAGGGTCAAGGTCAAGTTCAGGGTAAGGGTCAAGTTCAAGGTCATTGTCAGAGTCAGTGTCAAGTTTAGGGTGAGGGTGAGGGTCAGGGTCAAGGTCAAGGTCAAGGTCAGGGTCAGGGTCAGTGTCAGGGTCATTGTCAAGTTCAGTGTCAGGGTCATTGTCAGGGTGAGGGTCAAGGCCAAGGGCCGGGTCATGGTCAGGGTCAGGGTCCGTTTTAGGGTGAGGGTCAGGGTCAAGGTCAGGGTCAGGGTCAAGGTCAAGGTCAAGGCCAAGGTGAGGGATAGTGTCAGTGTCCCGGTCAGTGTCAGGGTTAGGTTCAGGTTCATGTTCAGGGTCATGGTCAAGGTCAAGGTCCGGGTCAAGGTCAAGGTCAAGGTCAGAGACAGTTTCAAGTTCAATGTCAGGGTCAGGGTCAGAGTCAGGTCAGACTTAGGGTCAGGGTTAAGGTCAAGGTCAAGCTCAGGTTGAGGGTTAGGGTCAAGGTCAAGTTTAAGTTCAGGGTCCATGTCAATGTCAAGGTCAGGGTCAGGGTCAAGGTCAAGTTCAGGGTCAGGGTCATTGTCGGGGTGAGGGTCAAGGCCAAGTTTCGGGTTAGGGTCAGGGTCAGTTTTAGGTTGAGGGTCAGGGTCAAGTTCAGGGTCAGGGTCAAGTTCAAGGTCAGAGTCAAGTTCAGGGTGAGTGTCAGTTTTAGTGTTAAGGTCACGGTCAGGTTTAGGGTGAGCGTCAGGTTCAGTTCTAGGGTCAGGGTCAGGTTTAGGGTGAGTGTCAGGGTGAGGGTCAGGGTCAAGATCAAGTTCAAGGTCAGGGTCAGGTTCAAGTTCAAGGTCAGGGTCAGGGTCAGGGTAAGGGTCAGGGTCAAGGGCAGGTTAAAGATCAAGGTCAAGGTCAGGGTCAGGGTCAAGGTCAAGGTCAGGGTCAAAGTCAGGTTCAGGGTAGGGTTTGGATTAGAGTCAGGGTTAGGGTCAAGTTCAAGTTTACAGTCAGGGTCAGGGTCAGGGTCAGGGTCAGGGTCAGGGTCACGGTCAGACTAAGTGTCAGGGTCAAGGTCTGGGTCAAGTTCAAGGTCAGGGTAAGGTCAAGTTCAAGGTCAGGTTCATTGTCAGGGTCAGTGTCAGGGTCAAGGTCAAGGTCAGGGTCAGGGTCAGGGTCAAGGTCAAGGTCAGGGTCAGTGTCAAGGTAAAGGTCAAGGTCTAGGTCAATGTCAGGGTCAGGGTCAAGGTCAAGATCAAGGTGAATGTCAATTTCGGGGTCAAAGTCAGGTTCAGGTTCTCGGTCACGGTCAGGGTCAAGGTCAAAGTCAGGGTCAAAGTCAGTTTCAGGGTTAGGGTCAGGGTGAGGGTGAGGATTAGGGTCATGGTCAGTGTTAGGGTCACGGTCAGGATTATAGTCAGGGTTAGGGTCAAGGTCAGGGTCACAGTAAGCGTCAGGGTCAGGTGCAGGGTCAGGGTCACGGTCAGACTTAGTGTCAGGGTCAAGGTCAAGGTCAAGGTCAGGGTCAGGGTCAGGGTCAAGTACAAGGTCAGGGTCAGGGTCAGGGTCAAGTTCAAGTTCAAGGTCAGGGTCAGGGTCAAGGTCAGGGTCAAGGTCTGGGTCAAGGTCAAGGTGAAGGTCAGGGTCACGGTCAGGGTCAAGGTCAAGGTCAGGGTCAGGGTCAGCGTCAATGTCAGCGTCAAGCTCAGTGTCAAGTTCAAGGTCAGAATCACGGTCAAGGTCAAGGTCAGGGTCAGGGTCAGTTTCAGGGTCACGGTCAGGGTCAGGGTCAGGGTCACGGTCAGAACAAGTGTCAGGGTCAAGGTCTGGGTCAAGTTCAAGGTCAGGGTAAGGTCAAGTTCAAGGTCAGGTTCATTGTCAGGGTCAGTATCAGGGTCAAGGTCAAGGTCAGGGTCAGGGTCAGGGTCAAGGTCAAGGTCAGGGTCAGTGTCAAGGTAAAGGTCAAGGTCTAGGTCAATGTCAGTGTCAGGGTCAAGGTCAAGATCAAGGTGAATGTCAATTTCGGGGTCAAAGTCAGGTTCAGGTTCTCGGTCACGGTCAGGGTCAAGGTCAAAGTCAGGGTCAAAGTCAGTTTCAGGGTTAGGGTCAGGGTGAGGGTGAGGATTAGGGTCATGGTCAGTGTTAGGGTCACGGTCAGGATTATAGTCAGGGTTAGGGTCAAGGTCAGGGTCACAGTAAGCGTCAGGGTCAGGTGCAGGGTCAGGGTCACGGTCAGACTTAGTGTCAGGGTCAAGGTCAAGGTCAAGGTCAGGGTCAGGGTCAGGGTCAAGTACAAGGTCAGGGTCAGGGTCAGGGTCAAGTTCAAGTTCAAGGTCAGGGTCAGGGTCAAGGTCAGGGTCAAGGTCTGGGTCAAGGTCAAGGTGAAGGTCAGGGTCAGGGTCAGGGTCAAGGTCAAGGTCAAGGTCAAGGTCAGGGTCACGGTCAAGGTCAAGGCCAGGGTCAGCGTCAGGGTCAGGTTTAGTGTGAGGGGCAGGGTTAGGTTCAGGTTCAAGGTCAGGTTCATGGTCAGGGTCAGGGTCAGACTTAGGGTCAAGGTCAAGGTAAAGGTCCGGGTCAAGGTCAAGGTCAGGGTCAGGGTCAGGGTGAGGGTCAAGGTCAAGTTCAAGTCCAGGGTCATTGTCAAGTTTGATGTCAGGGTCAAGGTCAAGGTAAGGGTCAGGGTCAAGGTGAAGTTCAGGGTCAATTTCAGGGTCAGTGTGAACGTCAAGGTCAGGTTCAGTATAAGGGTCAGGGTGAGGGTGAGGGTCAGGGTCAAGATCAAGGTCAGGGTCAGGTTCAAGTTCAAGGTCAGGGTCAGGGTCAGGTTTAGGGTGAGTGTCAGGGTGAGGGTCAGGGTAAAGGTCAAGGTCAGGGTCAGGGACAAGTTCAAGGTCAAGCACATGGTGAGGGTCAGGGTCAAGGTCAAGTTTAGGGTCAGGGTCAAGGTCAAGGTCAATGTCAGGGTCAGGGTCAGGGTCATTGACAGGGTGAGGTTCAAGGCCAAGGTCCGGGTCCGGGCCAGGGATTGGTTTAGGGTGAGTGTCAGGGTCAGGGTCAAGGGCAAGGTAAGGGTCAGGCTCAAGTTCAAGGTCAGGGTCAGGCTCAAGGTCAAGGTCAATGTCAGGGAAAAGTTCAAGGTCAAGCTCAGGGTGCGGGTCAGTGTCAAGGTCAAGGTCAAGGTCAAGGTCAGGTTCAATGTCAAAGATAAGGTCAGGGTCAGGGTCAAGGTCAAGTTCAGGGTAAGGGTCAAGTTCAAGGTCATTGTCAGAGTCAGTGTCAAGTTTAGGGTGAGGGTGAGGGTCAGGGTCAAGGTCAAGGTCAAGGTCAGGGTCAGGGTCAGTGTCAGGGTCATTGTCAAGTTCAGTGTCAGGGTCATTGTCAGGGTGAGGGTCAAGGCCAAGGGCCGGGTCATGGTCAGGGTCAGGGTCCGTTTTAGGGTGAGGGTCAGGGTCAAGGTCAGGGTCAGGGTCAAGGTCAAGGTCAAGGCCAAGGTGAGGGATAGTGTCAGTGTCCCGGTCAGTGTCAGGGTTAGGTTCAGGTTCATGTTCAGGGTCATGGTCAAGGTCAAGGTCCGGGTCAAGGTCAAGGTCAAGGTCAGAG
The DNA here is from genome assembly GCA_963989345.1 of Clangula hyemalis. The sequence goes on along the minus strand of CAXDIO010000088.1, from coordinate 7,301 downwards.
ACAGTTTCAAGTTCAATGTCAGGGTCAGGGTCAGAGTCAGGTCAGACTTAGGGTCAGGGTTAAGGTCAAGGTCAAGCTCAGGTTGAGGGTTAGGGTCAAGGTCAAGTTTAAGTTCAGGGTCCATGTCAATGTCAAGGTCAGGGTCAGGGTCAAGGTCAAGTTCAGGGTCAGGGTCATTGTCGGGGTGAGGGTCAAGGCCAAGTTTCGGGTTAGGGTCAGGGTCAGTTTTAGGTTGAGGGTCAGGGTCAAGTTCAGGGTCAGGGTCAAGTTCAAGGTCAGAGTCAAGTTCAGGGTGAGTGTCAGTTTTAGTGTTAAGGTCACGGTCAGGTTTAGGGTGAGCGTCAGGTTCAGTTCTAGGGTCAGGGTCAGGTTTAGGGTGAGTGTCAGGGTGAGGGTCAGGGTCAAGATCAAGTTCAAGGTCAGGGTCAGGTTCAAGTTCAAGGTCAGGGTCAGGGTCAGGGTAAGGGTCAGGGTCAAGGGCAGGTTAAAGATCAAGGTCAAGGTCAGGGTCAGGGTCAAGGTCAAGGTCAGGGTCAAAGTCAGGTTCAGGGTAGGGTTTGGATTAGAGTCAGGGTTAGGGTCAAGTTCAAGTTTACAGTCAGGGTCAGGGTCAGGGTCAGGGTCAGGGTCAGGGTCACGGTCAGACTAAGTGTCAGGGTCAAGGTCTGGGTCAAGTTCAAGGTCAGGGTAAGGTCAAGTTCAAGGTCAGGTTCATTGTCAGGGTCAGTGTCAGGGTCAAGGTCAAGGTCAGGGTCAGGGTCAGGGTCAAGGTCAAGGTCAGGGTCAGTGTCAAGGTAAAGGTCAAGGTCTAGGTCAATGTCAGGGTCAGGGTCAAGGTCAAGATCAAGGTGAATGTCAATTTCGGGGTCAAAGTCAGGTTCAGGTTCTCGGTCACGGTCAGGGTCAAGGTCAAAGTCAGGGTCAAAGTCAGTTTCAGGGTTAGGGTCAGGGTGAGGGTGAGGATTAGGGTCATGGTCAGTGTTAGGGTCACGGTCAGGATTATAGTCAGGGTTAGGGTCAAGGTCAGGGTCACAGTAAGCGTCAGGGTCAGGTGCAGGGTCAGGGTCACGGTCAGACTTAGTGTCAGGGTCAAGGTCAAGGTCAAGGTCAGGGTCAGGGTCAGGGTCAAGTACAAGGTCAGGGTCAGGGTCAGGGTCAAGTTCAAGTTCAAGGTCAGGGTCAGGGTCAAGGTCAGGGTCAAGGTCTGGGTCAAGGTCAAGGTGAAGGTCAGGGTCACGGTCAGGGTCAAGGTCAAGGTCAGGGTCAGGGTCAGCGTCAATGTCAGCGTCAAGCTCAGTGTCAAGTTCAAGGTCAGAATCACGGTCAAGGTCAAGGTCAGGGTCAGGGTCAGTTTCAGGGTCACGGTCAGGGTCAGGGTCAGGGTCACGGTCAGAACAAGTGTCAGGGTCAAGGTCTGGGTCAAGTTCAAGGTCAGGGTAAGGTCAAGTTCAAGGTCAGGTTCATTGTCAGGGTCAGTATCAGGGTCAAGGTCAAGGTCAGGGTCAGGGTCAGGGTCAAGGTCAAGGTCAGGGTCAGTGTCAAGGTAAAGGTCAAGGTCTAGGTCAATGTCAGTGTCAGGGTCAAGGTCAAGATCAAGGTGAATGTCAATTTCGGGGTCAAAGTCAGGTTCAGGTTCTCGGTCACGGTCAGGGTCAAGGTCAAAGTCAGGGTCAAAGTCAGTTTCAGGGTTAGGGTCAGGGTGAGGGTGAGGATTAGGGTCATGGTCAGTGTTAGGGTCACGGTCAGGATTATAGTCAGGGTTAGGGTCAAGGTCAGGGTCACAGTAAGCGTCAGGGTCAGGTGCAGGGTCAGGGTCACGGTCAGACTTAGTGTCAGGGTCAAGGTCAAGGTCAAGGTCAGGGTCAGGGTCAGGGTCAAGTACAAGGTCAGGGTCAGGGTCAGGGTCAAGTTCAAGTTCAAGGTCAGGGTCAGGGTCAAGGTCAGGGTCAAGGTCTGGGTCAAGGTCAAGGTGAAGGTCAGGGTCAGGGTCAGGGTCAAGGTCAAGGTCAAGGTCAAGGTCAGGGTCACGGTCAAGGTCAAGGCCAGGGTCAGCGTCAGGGTCAGGTTTAGTGTGAGGGGCAGGGTTAGGTTCAGGTTCAAGGTCAGGTTCATGGTCAGGGTCAGGGTCAGACTTAGGGTCAAGGTCAAGGTAAAGGTCCGGGTCAAGGTCAAGGTCAGGGTCAGGGTCAGGGTGAGGGTCAAGGTCAAGTTCAAGTCCAGGGTCATTGTCAAGTTTGATGTCAGGGTCAAGGTCAAGGTAAGGGTCAGGGTCAAGGTGAAGTTCAGGGTCAATTTCAGGGTCAGTGTGAACGTCAAGGTCAGGTTCAGTATAAGGGTCAGGGTGAGGGTGAGGGTCAGGGTCAAGATCAAGGTCAGGGTCAGGTTCAAGTTCAAGGTCAGGGTCAGGGTCAGGTTTAGGGTGAGTGTCAGGGTGAGGGTCAGGGTAAAGGTCAAGGTCAGGGTCAGGGACAAGTTCAAGGTCAAGCACATGGTGAGGGTCAGGGTCAAGGTCAAGTTTAGGGTCAGGGTCAAGGTCAAGGTCAATGTCAGGGTCAGGGTCAGGGTCATTGACAGGGTGAGGTTCAAGGCCAAGGTCCGGGTCCGGGCCAGGGATTGGTTTAGGGTGAGTGTCAGGGTCAGGGTCAAGGGCAAGGTAAGGGTCAGGCTCAAGTTCAAGGTCAGGGTCAGGCTCAAGGTCAAGGTCAATGTCAGGGAAAAGTTCAAGGTCAAGCTCAGGGTGCGGGTCAGTGTCAAGGTCAAGGTCAAGGTCAAGGTCAGGTTCAATGTCAAAGATAAGGTCAGGGTCAGGGTCAAGGTCAAGTTCAGGGTAAGGGTCAAGTTCAAGGTCATTGTCAGAGTCAGTGTCAAGTTTAGGGTGAGGGTGAGGGTCAGGGTCAAGGTCAAGGTCAAGGTCAGGGTCAGGGTCAGTGTCAGGGTCATTGTCAAGTTCAGTGTCAGGGTCATTGTCAGGGTGAGGGTCAAGGCCAAGGGCCGGGTCATGGTCAGGGTCAGGGTCCGTTTTAGGGTGAGGGTCAGGGTCAAGGTCAGGGTCAGGGTCAAGGTCAAGGTCAAGGCCAAGGTGAGGGATAGTGTCAGTGTCCCGGTCAGTGTCAGGGTTAGGTTCAGGTTCATGTTCAGGGTCATGGTCAAGGTCAAGGTCCGGGTCAAGGTCAAGGTCAAGGTCAGAGACAGTTTCAAGTTCAATGTCAGGGTCAGGGTCAGAGTCAGGTCAGACTTAGGGTCAGGGTTAAGGTCAAGGTCAAGCTCAGGTTGAGGGTTAGGGTCAAGGTCAAGTTTAAGTTCAGGGTCCATGTCAATGTCAAGGTCAGGGTCAGGGTCAAGGTCAAGTTCAGGGTCAGGGTCATTGTCGGGGTGAGGGTCAAGGCCAAGTTTCGGGTTAGGGTCAGGGTCAGTTTTAGGTTGAGGGTCAGGGTCAAGTTCAGGGTCAGGGTCAAGTTCAAGGTCAGAGTCAAGTTCAGGGTGAGTGTCAGTTTTAGTGTTAAGGTCACGGTCAGGTTTAGGGTGAGCGTCAGGTTCAGTTCTAGGGTCAGGGTCAGGTTTAGGGTGAGTGTCAGGGTGAGGGTCAGGGTCAAGATCAAGTTCAAGGTCAGGGTCAGGTTCAAGTTCAAGGTCAGGGTCAGGGTCAGGGTAAGGGTCAGGGTCAAGGGCAGGTTAAAGATCAAGGTCAAGGTCAGGGTCAGGGTCAAGGTCAAGGTCAGGGTCAAAGTCAGGTTCAGGGTAGGGTTTGGATTAGAGTCAGGGTTAGGGTCAAGTTCAAGTTTACAGTCAGGGTCAGGGTCAGGGTCAGGGTCAGGGTCAGGGTCAGGGTCACGGTCAGACTAAGTGTCAGGGTCAAGGTCTGGGTCAAGTTCAAGGTCAGGGTAAGGTCAAGTTCAAGGTCAGGTTCATTGTCAGGGTCAGTGTCAGGGTCAAGGTCAAGGTCAGGGTCAGGGTCAGGGTCAAGGTCAAGGTCAGGGTCAGTGTCAAGGTAAAGGTCAAGGTCTAGGTCAATGTCAGGGTCAGGGTCAAGGTCAAGATCAAGGTGAATGTCAATTTCGGGGTCAAAGTCAGGTTCAGGTTCTCGGTCACGGTCAGGGTCAAGGTCAAAGTCAGGGTCAAAGTCAGTTTCAGGGTTAGGGTCAGGGTGAGGGTGAGGATTAGGGTCATGGTCAGTGTTAGGGTCACGGTCAGGATTATAGTCAGGGTTAGGGTCAAGGTCAGGGTCACAGTAAGCGTCAGGGTCAGGTGCAGGGTCAGGGTCACGGTCAGACTTAGTGTCAGGGTCAAGGTCAAGGTCAAGGTCAGGGTCAGGGTCAGGGTCAAGTACAAGGTCAGGGTCAGGGTCAGGGTCAAGTTCAAGTTCAAGGTCAGGGTCAGGGTCAAGGTCAGGGTCAAGGTCTGGGTCAAGGTCAAGGTGAAGGTCAGGGTCACGGTCAGGGTCAAGGTCAAGGTCAGGGTCAGGGTCAGCGTCAATGTCAGCGTCAAGCTCAGTGTCAAGTTCAAGGTCAGAATCACGGTCAAGGTCAAGGTCAGGGTCAGGGTCAGTTTCAGGGTCACGGTCAGGGTCAGGGTCAGGGTCACGGTCAGAACAAGTGTCAGGGTCAAGGTCTGGGTCAAGTTCAAGGTCAGGGTAAGGTCAAGTTCAAGGTCAGGTTCATTGTCAGGGTCAGTATCAGGGTCAAGGTCAAGGTCAGGGTCAGGGTCAGGGTCAAGGTCAAGGTCAGGGTCAGTGTCAAGGTAAAGGTCAAGGTCTAGGTCAATGTCAGTGTCAGGGTCAAGGTCAAGATCAAGGTGAATGTCAATTTCGGGGTCAAAGTCAGGTTCAGGTTCTCGGTCACGGTCAGGGTCAAGGTCAAAGTCAGGGTCAAAGTCAGTTTCAGGGTTAGGGTCAGGGTGAGGGTGAGGATTAGGGTCATGGTCAGTGTTAGGGTCACGGTCAGGATTATAGTCAGGGTTAGGGTCAAGGTCAGGGTCACAGTAAGCGTCAGGGTCAGGTGCAGGGTCAGGGTCACGGTCAGACTTAGTGTCAGGGTCAAGGTCAAGGTCAAGGTCAGGGTCAGGGTCAGGGTCAAGTACAAGGTCAGGGTCAGGGTCAGGGTCAAGTTCAAGTTCAAGGTCAGGGTCAGGGTCAAGGTCAGGGTCAAGGTCTGGGTCAAGGTCAAGGTGAAGGTCAGGGTCACGGTCAGGGTCAAGGTCAAGGTCAGGGTCAGGGTCAGCGTCAATGTCAGCGTCAAGCTCAGTGTCAAGTTCAAGGTCAGAATCACGGTCAAGGTCAAGGTCAGGGTCAGGGTCAGTTTCAGGGTCACGGTCAGGGTCAGGGTCAGGGTCACGGTCAGAACAAGTGTCAGGGTCAAGGTCTGGGTCAAGTTCAAGGTCAGGGTAAGGTCAAGTTCAAGGTCAGGTTCATTGTCAGGGTCAGTATCAGGGTCAAGGTCAAGGTCAGGGTCAGGGTCAGGGTCAAGGTCAAGGTCAGGGTCAGTGTCAAGGTAAAGGTCAAGGTCTAGGTCAATGTCAGGGTCAGGGTCAAGTTCAAGATCAAGGTGAATATCAATTTCGGGGTCAAAGTCAGGTTCATGTTCTGGGTCACGGTCAGGGTCAGGGTCAGGTTCAGGGTCAAGGGCAGGTTAAAGATCAAGGTCAAGGTAACGGTCAGGGTCAAGGTCAAGGTAAGCGTCAAAGTCAGTTTCAGGGTTAGGGTCACGGTGAGTGTGAGGATTAGGGTCAGGGTCAGGGTTAGGGTCAGGGTCAGGATTATAGTCAGGGTTAGGGTCAAGGTCAGGGTCACAGTAAGCGTCAGGGTCAGGTGCAGGGTCAGGGTCACGGTCAGACTTAGTGTCAAGGTCAAGGTCAAGGTCAAGGTCAGGGTCAGGGTCAGGGTCAAGTACAAGGTCAGGGTCAGGGTCAGGGTCAAGTTCAAGTTCAAGGTCAGGGTCAGGGTCAAGGTCTGGGTCAAGGTCAAGGTGAAGGTCAGGGTCACGGTCAGGGTCAAGGTCAAGGTCAGGGTCAGGGTCAGCGTCATGGTCATGGTCATACTTAGGGTCAAGGTCAGGGTCAGGGTCAAGTTCAAGGTCAAGCTCAGTGTCAAGGTCAAGGTCAGGGTCAGGGTCAGGGTCAAGGTCAAGGTCAAGTTCAAGGTCAGTGTCAAGGTCAGCGTCAAGCTCAGTGTCAAGTTCAAGGTCAGAATCACGGTCAAGGTCAAGGTCAGGGTCAGGGTCAGTTTCAGGGTCACGGTCAGGGTCAGGGTCAGGGTCAAGGGCAGGTTAAAGGTCAAGGTCAAGGTAAGGGTCAGGGTCAAGGTCAAGGTCAGGGTCAAAGTCAGGTTCAGGGTTAGGGTCAGGGTCAGGATTAGAGTCAGGGTTAGGGTCAAGTTCAGGTTCACAGTCAGGGTCAGGATTAGAGTCAGGGTTAGGGTCAAGTTCAGGTTCACAGTCAGGGTCAGGATTAGAGTCAGGGTTAGGGTCAAGTTCAGGTTCACAGTCAGGGTCAGGGTCAGGTGCAGGGTCAGGGTCAGAGTCAAGTTCAATGTCAGGTTCAGGGTCAGGGTCAAGGTCAAGGTCAGGGTCAGGGTCAGGGTCAAGTTCAAGGTCAGGGTCAAGGTCAAGTTCAGTGTCAGGGTCAAGGTCAGGGTCAGGGTCAGGGTCAGGGTCAGGGTCAGGTTCAGTTTTAGGGTGAGGGTGAGTGTTAGATTTAGGGTCAAAGTCAACGTCAAGAGCAAGGTCAGGGTCAGGCTCAAGGTCAAGGTCAGTGTCAGGGTCAATGTCAGTTTTAGGGTGAGTGTCAGTGTGATTGTCAGGGTCAAGGTCAAGGTCAAGGTCAGGGTCAAGGTCAGGGCCAATACAAGGTCAAGGTCAGGTTCAGTGTCAAGGTCAAGTCAATGTCAGGTTCAAGGTCAAGATCAAGTTCAGGGTCAGTGTCAAGGTCAAGGTCAAGGTCAACGTCAGGGTCAATGTCAGTGTCAAGCTCAGTGTCAAGGTCAAGGTCAGGGTCATCGTCAAGGTCAGGGTCAGGGTCATTGTCAAGGTCAAGGTCAGGATCAGGGTCAGGTTCAGGTTCAGGGTCACGGTCAGGGTCAGGGTCAGGGTCAAAGGCAGGTTAAAGATCAAGGTCAAGGTAACGGTCAGGGTCAAGGTCAAGGTAAGCGTCAAAGTCAGTTTCAGGTTTAGGGTCAGGGTAAGGGTGAGGATTAGGGTCAGGGTCAGGGTTAGGTTCAGGGTCAGGATTATAGTCAGGGATAGGGTCAAGGTTAGGGTCAAGGTAAGCGTCAGGGTCAGGTGCAGGGTCAGGGTCATGGTCAGACTTAG
>CAXDIO010000087.1:0-14091 GCA_963989345.1 Clangula hyemalis | reverse complement strand
TATCGGAGGGGGTGTGTCTTATTGCGGGGGCGTGGCCTATTGGGGGGCGTGGCCTCACCCAGCTTGAGCAGCCAGCCCTCGCGGTCGGGGTTGAAGGGGGGGGGGACCTCTGAGGGGGCGGGGCCTTGTCTGAGTGGGCGTGCCCGGGGGCGGGACTTATCGGAGGGGGCGTGTCCTGTCCGGGGGGCGTGTCCTCACCCAGCTTGAGCAGCCATCCCTCGCGGTCGGGGTTGAAGAAGGTGTGTGTCAGGTCGTTGCCGTCGTCCTCGGGGATCTTGAAGGGCTCGCTGCGGATGCTCTCGTACAGGTTCTGGGGGCGGGGCCAGGCGTGGGCACGCCCACCCGGCCGCAGGCCCCGCCCCCGTGGCTCAGAACCGCCCACGCCCCATCCAATGTGGTTCCCGGCGGGTGCTGGCCGGTGCTGGCCCCGCCCCCTGAGCTGATGGCCCCGCCCCCGAGTGGACGGCTCCACCCCCAAGCCGTAAGCCACGCCCATAAAAATTGACCACACCCACACGGCCTAAGCCCCGCCCCCAGCTCTCCAGCCCCGCCCACCACACCCCCAGGGTCTGATCCCTGCTGCCGTGACCACGCCCCTGACTCCAGGCTACGCCCCCAAAGCCCCGCCTACTCTCCCAGAATAAGCCCCGCCCACTCCCTGAGGCCCCGCCCACCTCGATCAGCACCCTGGGCAGCTCCTCAATGCCCCAACCTTCAGCCCTGCCCCTCTGCCCTTGACTCCACCCCAACAAGCCCCTCACACCCTAAGCCCCACCCACTCCCAGAGGCCACGCCCACCCCTATAAGCCCCGCCCACCCTGACCAGCTCCTGGGGCAGCTCAATGCCCCAACCTTCAGCCCCCGCCCCTCTCCCTTGACCCTACCCCCATAAGCTCCTCCCACCTGAGGCCACGCCCCCTCCCATAGACCACGCCCCCTTCCATAAGCCCCGCCCACCCCGAGCAGCTCCTGGGTCAGGTCCTTGATGCTAGCTGGAGCCCCCACCCCTCTCCCGTGACCCCACCCCAGCAAGCCCCTCCCACCCGAGGCCCCGCCCACCCCCGAGGCCCCGCCCACTCCACAAGCCCCGCCCACCCTGAGCAGCTCCTCGGGCAGGTCCCCGCCGTCGTTGATGCCGCGGTTCATGGCCACGAAGCGCTCGGCCGAGGGCTTGTCGCGCACGTTGGGGTTGTGCAGGCTGGTGTTGAGCATGATGACGGCGAAGGACAGCACGTAGCACGTGTCTGCGGGGGGGGTCAGGCAGCCACACCACACCCCGCGCCCCCAGACCCGAAAAAAACACCCCCAAAAAACCCTGATCCCGAAAAAAAAATACCCCGAAAAACCCGACCCCGAAAAACCCCGACCCCCCCCAAAAAAACAACAAAAAACTGACCCCAAAACTCTCACCCCCCCAAAAAAAACACCCAAAAAAACCAACCCCCAAAAAAGCAACCCCAAAAATCCCCACCCCAAAAAAAAACACCCCAAAAAGCCCCGACCCCGAAAAACCCCGACCCTCCCAAAAAAACAACAAAAAACTGCCCCCCCCCCCCCTTTGCCCCCCCCCGTACCGGTGCACTGGAAGACCCCCGGGTTGCAGAGGCAGTAGCGCTGGGCGAACGCCTCCATCATGCGGTCGATTTTCTGCGCCTCCCCCGGCAGCCGAAAACTCCACAGGAACTGCCTGGGGGGGGGGATAAGGGGGGGCACCCCAAATCCTTCACCACCACCACCCCCCCCACACACACCCCCCCCGGTACCCCCCGAGCACCCCAAAAGTCCCCAAAATCCTTCACAATGGCACCCAGCCCCCCCCCCCAGACCCAAAATCACTTCTTTTAAGCCCAGAATTGCCCCCAACAGCCCCCCCCAGACCCAAAATGCTCCCCCCAGCGTCACCCCCCCGTGCCCCCCCAGACCCAAAATCCCCTCTTTTACACCCAGTATCTCCCCCAAAGCCCTCTTAGGCCCCCCAAAGCCCCCCTCTATGCACCCAGTATTGCCCCCCCAGCCCCCCAACATCCCCCAAGACCCCCCCAGCCCCCAAATCTCCACCCAAACCCCCCCCAAATCCCCCCTCTATGCACCCAACATCACCCCCCCATACCCCCAAAGCCCCCCCAGCCCCCAAAATCCCCCCTCTACCCACCCAACATTGCCCCTCCATACCCCCAAAGCCCCCCCAGACCCCCAAATCCCCTCTCTGTCCCCCCAATATCACCCCCAGCCCCCCAAATCTTCCCCCCAGCCCCCGAAATTCCCCCTCTACCCCCCCACCATCGCTCCCCCAGCCACCCTACACCCCCCGAGCCCCCCAAATCCCCCCCAGCCCCCCAATTCCCCCCCCAGCCCCCCAAATCCACCCCCTAGCCCCCCAAATCCCCCCCTAAACCCCCCAAATCCCCCTCTACCCCCCCACCATCGCTCCCCCAGCCCCCCCCAGCCCCCTCTTTCCCCCCATCCCCCCAAATTCCCCACCCAACCCCCCAACCCCCCCCCAAGCCTCCCTCCGAACCCACCGCAGCGCCTGCACCAGGTTGAGGTCGGTGAACTCGTGCAGGTCGACGAAGGCGTGGAGCACCCCGATGTTAAACTCCTCCCTGGGGGCGGGGCCGGGCTGCCAATCACCCCGAGGCCCCGCCCACCGCCCCGCCCACAGGCTGTCAATCATCCCCCCGCCCCCTCGGGCTCCGCAGCCACGCTCCCAGCCCAACCCCACCCCATCATAGGCCCCGCCCCTATCTCGACAGGCCCCGCCCCCTGTCGCGACAGGCCCCGCCCACCTCTCGCCCAGGTAGTCGCCGATGGCCGTCTTGTTGAGCCCCTCGCCCTTGTAGAGGAAGCGCGCGATGTCCTCGGCCGTGTGCCGCAGCAGCTCGTTCTCCACCAGGAACTGGATGCCCTGCGGCCCCACAACAGGTTTTTATGGGGGGGGGACCCCAAAAAGGTCAGGGGGGATCCCCAAAGGTTGTCAGGGGGGGACCCCGAAGATTCGGGAGAAGAGCCCGAAGATTTGGGGGGGAGAGCCCAAAGAGTTTCGGAGAGGGACCCCAAAAAGGTCAGGGGGGATCCCCAAAGGTTGTCAGGGGGGACCCCGAAGATTCAGGGGGTGACCCCGAAGATTTGGGGGGGAGATCCCAAAGAGTTTCAGGGGAAACCGCAAAGAATTTTGGAGGGGTCCCCAAAAAGGTCGGGGGGACCCCAAAGACCCAGAGGTTTCAGGGGGGACACCCCAAGGATTTTTGGGGTGAATCCTCACCTTTTTGGGGTCCATGTTGAATTTCTTGCGGCCCATCCCCATCTTGCGGTTCCTCTGCAGGGTTTTGCTGGGGGGGGGGGTTAGATGGGGGTCACGGGGGGGCACCCCAATATTGGGGGTGGGTCATGGAGAGAGGGGACCCAGAGCCTCTGGAGGGGTGGGGGGCGGAGGATGGGGTCACTTGGGGGTGGATTTGGGGGTCCCGGGGGGTTATTGGGGGACCTGGGGGGGGGTTTGGGGGGACTGGGGGGTGTCTGGAGGGGTTTTGGGGGGTGTCAGAGGGCAGGAGGGGGGTGTTTGGGGGTCCTGGGGGGTCCTGGGGTGTTGGGGGGGGTTGGGGGTGTCTGGGGGGGTCCCGGGGATGTCCCTTGGGGTCCTGGGGGTGTCCAAGGGTGTCCTCGGGGGGTCCCTGGGGGTAATGTTGGGGTCCCTGGGGGGTGTTGGGGTCCCAGGGTTGTCCGGAGGTCCCTGCGGGGTCATTGGGGGGGATGTTGGGGTCCCGGGGGGGTCCTGGGGATGTCCCTAGGTGTCCCTGGGGTGTCCCTTGGGGTCCCGGGGGTGTCCCGTGGGTGTCCCGGGGGTCCCCGTTGGGGGGCTCTACCTGCCCTCGTTGGCCTCGAGCCCCTCGACCTCGCTGATGGCGTCGCTGAGCTCCTGGCGCAGGCGCTGGATCTCCCCCCAGCAGCTCCTGCTTGCGCCGCCGGATGCTCTCCAGCTCCAGGCGCTCGGCCGCCGTCAGGTCGGGGGGCACTGGGGGGCGGGGCCGCCTCGGGACACGCCCCCCAGCCTCGAGGCCACGCCCCCTGGACCGAGGCACCGCCCCCTGCCCCTTTCACAGGCACTGCCCCTTCCCTAGGCCACGCCCCTTTACACAGCTCCTGCCCCTTCCCTAAGCCCCACCCACATCCCCAAGCCCCACCCCCTTCCCTAAACCCTGCCCATTTCTCCAAGCCCCGCCCCTTTCCCCAAGCCCCGCCCCAACACCAGCCTTTTCCCCAAGCCCCGCCCATGACTACTGAAGCCCCGCCCCCTACTTTGAAACCCCGCCCATTTCCCACCTAATAGGGCATTTTCATCACAAGCCCCGCCCCTTTTTTATCATAACCCCGCCCACTTCCCCACAAGCCCCGCCCATTTCCCGAAAAGCCCCGCCCCTTTAATCCTCACCCCACCCATTCCCCACCAAACCCCGCCCCTGCCCTAAAGCCCCGCCCCTTTTCCCCCAACCTCCACCCCCCTCTGTGACCACGCCCCCACTGCCCGACCACGCCCCATCCCCTAAGCCCCGCCCCCCACGTGGAGGACCCGCTGGGGGCGGGGCCTGGGGCCAACGAGGGCGGGGCCTCAACCCTCTGTGGGCGGGGCCTGGACCCTCTGTGGGCGGGGCTTGTGCCCAGCGGGGGGCGTGGCCTGGATCCCCTCAGCCCCACCCGGGGCGTGGTCACGCTCCGTCACGTGACACCCCTCTTCCCGGCCCCGTCACGTGACCCCGGCCCCCCCCGCCTCGGTCTCAGCGCGCCCCCTCCCCCCCCCCCCCCGCGGGAGGACCGCCCTACCATAGAGTCCGTCCTCCATGGCGGGCAGAGCGCCGCGGGGCCGAGGCCGCTCCGTGCGCTCCTCGCCTCTCGTCTCCTCCGCCCTCGGCCGCCGCCGCCGCGGCGCCCGCCCTGCCCAGCCCCGCCCCCCGGCCGCCAGCCTGGGCCAATCAGCGGCCGTCTCGCCTGACGGGCGGCCCGCTCCGCCAACCGCCGCCGCCGCCGCGGACGCGGCCCGCCCTCGCGGTTCATTGGCAGGAGGTAGCCAATCAGCGCGCGGGAAGCGCCACAAAGGGCGGTGATAGGCAGCCGCGGTGACCGCTCAGCGATCAGATCGGCGCTCGAGTCCAATCCCCGCCCCTCCCCGTGATTGACAGGCCTAGTAGCCAACCGGGTGGCGGGGAGGGCGGGGCCTGCCCCGTTGCTAAGGGCCGGGGCGGTTGCTAAGGGCCCCGGGCCTGCAGGGCCCTGACAAGGCCGCGACCCCCCCGGGAACCTCCCGAGCCCCCAAGAACCCCCCGGGACCCCCGGGACCCCCCTGAGCCGTTTCCAGAGATTAAATTTTATTTTAAAGAGCGAATTTTCCGTAAAAATCCATGCACGGGGGGGGGGAGAGGGCGGGGCCGAGCCCCGAGGGCGGCGCCCGGCGCTGTACAAGGGAGGGGGCGGGGCCTGAGAGGGGGCGGGGCTGTACAAGGGGGCGGGGCTGTACAAAGGGGGCGGGGCATGGGGGGCCCGGCCCCTCCCCCAATTAACCCACGGTCGTTAATGGGGGCTGGGGGGCACTGGGAGGGCACTGGGGGGGCACTGGGAGGGACTGGGGGTGACTGGGGGGGTACTGGGAGCAACTGGGAGCAACTGGGGGGGACTGGGAGGGGCACTGGGAACCACTGGGAGTGACTGGAAGGGATTGGCGGGGTACTGGGAGAGACTGGGAGCAACTGGGAGAGACTGGGAATGACTGGTGAGCACTGGGAGCGAGTGGGGGGTTACTGGGGAGCACTGGGAGCGACTGGGGGGCACCAGGAGCAACTGGGGGGGCACTGGGAGCAGCTGAGGGGGTACTGGGATAGACTGGGGGGATACTGGGATAGACTGGGGGGGACTGGGCCCGATGCTGCGCGCGAGAGCCCAGCTCTGCAGCCAGCCCAGGGCACTGGGGTTACTGGGAGCAACTGGGTGAACTGGGCGCAATTGGCACGGCGCTGCCCAGAGACTGGGCCATACTGGTGTGGTGGTGCCCAGGGAACTGGGCCGTACTGGTCTGGTGCTGCACAGCAAACTGGGCCATACTGGTGTGGTAGTTCCCAGGGAACTGGGCCGTACTGGTCTGGCACTGCACAGCGAACTGGGCCATACTGGTGTGGCAGTACCCGCGAGGCGGGACGTTACTGGTCCAGTTCTGTCGGGGAAACTGGGCTGTACTGGTGCGTACTGGTCCAACTGGGCCATACTGGTCCGGTTCTGTCGAGGAAACTGGTCGGTACTGGTCCATGCTGGTCCAACTGGGCCTTACTGGTGCGGTGCAGGCAGGGAACTGGGAGGGCCTGGAGCGGCACCGGGCCCCCCCCAACCCGGCTGGGCCCCCCCTAAGGCACAGGGACCCCCCCGGTCCTCGGGGACCCCCCCAAAAAGGAGCTGGGGGGGGGGGGGCACTAAAATAAGGTCGGTTTCAGGCCCCCCCCCCCCCCCAAAAAAAAAGCAGTTTCAGGGCCCCCCCAAAACACAGCGGATTCAGGGGGGGCCCAATTAGCGGTAATTGGGGGGGGGCAATTAGTGGTAATTTTGGGGGCCCCCCCCCCACGAGATGGCAGTTTCAGGACCCCCCCCCTCAAAAAAAAAAATCGGTTTCAGGGCCCCCCCTAAAAGACGGCAGTTTCGGGGGGGCCCCAATTAGCGGTAATTTGGGGGGGGGGGCAATTAGCAGTAATTTGGGGGGCCCCCAATTAGTGGTAATTTTGGGCACCCACCCGGGGGGGCGTCTGACCCCCCCCTCCCTCCAGGGCCCCCCCCAAATACTTTGGGGGGGGGGGGCCCTGACCCATCCTGCCGGGGGGGGGGGGGCACGGCCCCGCCCGCCTGCGGGGGGGGGGAGGAAGAGGAAGGGGAGGGGGAGGAAGATGAGGAAGGAGGGGAAGAAGATGAGGATGAGGAGGGGGGGATGAAGGGGAGGAGGAGGAGGTCAAGGGATGAAGATGAGGAGGTGATGAGGAGGAGGAGGAGGGCAGGGGATGAAGGTGAGGATGAGGAGGAGGAGGTCAAGGGATGAAGGCGAGGAGGAGGAGGGGGGGATGAAGGTGATTTTTGGGGGGACGAAGGTGATGATGATGAGGAGGAGGGGGAGATGAAGGTGAGGATGAGGAGGGCAGGGGATGAAGATGATGATGAGGATGGGGGGATGAAGGTGATGATGGGGGGAGGATGAAGATGATGAGGATGAGGAGGGGGGATGAAGGTGATGATGATGAAGATGATGAAGATGATGCCAATGATGATGACAACAATGATGATGATGATGGGGTGGATGAAGGTCATTAAGGTGATGAAGATGATGACGATGATGATGATGATGGGGGGGCTGAAGGTGATAAAGATGATGATGAAGTTGATGATGATGATGATGGGGTGGATGAAGGTCGTGAAGGCGATGATGACGATGACGATGGCGGGAGGAAGGCCCTAGACGGGCGTGGTCTTGCGGTTGAGGGTGCTGGTCCCCGAGGCGCTGTCGGGGGGGCCCCCGGGGGGCTCCTTGCCGAAGGCGTTGTGCAGCTGCAGGAAGGGGGGGCCGGGGGTGCCGGGGGGGGGCGGCGGCGGGGGGGCCGCGGGCTGCCCGGGGGGGCCCATCCCCCCCGCCCCCCCCCCGCCCCCGCCCCCGTCCCGGGTCAGGGTGTACATGGAGATGTCGGCGGGGGGGGGCGGCGGGGGGGCTCCCCCCACCCCCAGCTTCCCAGCGAGGGGGGGGGGCGGCGGCGAAGCGTCCCCCCCCCCCGCCCCCCCCTCCTCCTCCGGCGCGGGGGGGGGGTCTCCCGGGGTCGCTGGAGCGGGACCCCGAGCGCGAGCGGCGGCGGGGGGCGCGCGGCCGGGGGGCGGCGGAGCGGAGGGGGGGGGCCGCCTGAGGAGGGGGGGTGGCGGCGGCGGGGAGGGGGGGTCCCGGCCCCCCCCCCCCCCGCCCCCGCGCCCCCCCCCCGGGCCTTGCGGTGCCGCTCGATGTAGAGGTTGACGGCCAGGACGCCGATGGCCTCGGCCAGGATGAAGGAGAGCCCCCCGAAATAGAAGGACCACCCGTAGGAGTAGGGGCGCCCCCGCGCCTCCTCCCGCCGCGCCCCCGGCTCCCCCGCGTTGGCCGAGATGTAGACGATCACCCCGATGATGTTGCTGAGGCCTGGGGGGGGGAATTGGGGGAGGGGGGGGCGGGGGGGGGCAGGGGGGCAGGGGGGCGAGGTCACGGGGATGAGGTCAAGGGATGAGGACAAGGGGACGAGGTCAGGGGGACAAGGTCAAGGGTACCAGGGGATCACACTGGGATCGGGACCCCCCCCAGGGGTAACACAATGGGGTCAGGACCCCCCCATGGGAAATGTGGTGGGATTGGGACCCCCCCAATGGTAACCCAATGGGATCGGGACCCCCCCAGGGGTAACACAATGGGATTAGGACCCCCCCCCATGGGAAATGTGGTGGGATCACACCCCCCCACGGCTAACCCAATGGGATCAGGACCCCCCCAGGGGTAACCCAATGGGACTGGGACCCCCCCATGGGAAATGTGGTGGGATTGGGACCCCCCATGGATAACCCAATGGGATCGGGACCCCCCCAGGTTTAACCCAATGAGACTGGGACCCCCCCATGTGGAATGTGCTGGGATCACACCCCCCTATGGATAACCAGTGGGATCAGGACCCCCCCATGGGAAATGTGGTGGGATTGGGACCCCCCCACGGCTAACCCAATGGGACTGGGACCCCATAAGGCTACCCCAATGGGATCACCCCCCCTCGGGGGATTCCCCCCCCCGGGGCTGCCCCCCCCCCCGTACCGGCGGCGACGAAGAGGATGCCGGCGCCCAGGACCAGGCTGGTGCGGGCGCGGCGCAGGCGGCTGGCGGCCACGCAGAGCCCCCCCAGCAGCAGCAGCACCGCGCTCAGGATCGGGAAGATGCTGGACGCGCGCACCACGCCTGCGGGAACGGCCAATCAGAGCCCGGCACGGCGCGGGGGGGGGGGGCACACGGCCAATCAGAGCCCGGCACAGCGCGGGGGGGGGGGGGGCACACGGCCAATCAGAGCCCGGCACGGCGCGGGGGGGGGCACACGGCCAATCAGAGCCCGCCGGGATCCAGGGGAAGCCACATGGCCAATCAGAGCCCACCAGGATCCGGGGGGGCTGACATGGCCAATCAGAGCCCGCCATGGCATGGGGGGGGCACACGGCCAATCAGAGCCCACCGGGATCCAGGGGAGGGTGACATGGCCAATCAGAGCCCGGCACGGCACAGGGGGGGCACACGGCCAATCAGAGCCCGCTGGGACCCAGGGAGGGTGACACGGCCAATCAGAGCCCACGGGGACCCAGTGGAGGCAACATGGCCAATCAGAGCCCACCAGGATCCGGGGGGGGGGGTGACACGGCCAATCAGAGCCCGGCACGGCATGGGGTTGACAGCCCAGCCAATAGGAGCCCTGTGGTGCTCCCAAGGCTGGTGGTGCCAACCAATGGGAGCCCAACGGGAGGACGGCCAATCAGAGCCCGCAAAGTGCTGTGGGATCCACCAGCCCTGGCCAATGGGAGCCCTTGGAGCCAGGAGCCAATCAGAGCCCGCAAAACACCCTGGGATCCATCAGCTCCAGCCAATCAGAGCAGAGGATCTCCAGGTCCATCGGCACCACCAGCCAATAGGGGCGCAGGGCACCCTCCAACCGCCAACCAATCAAATCCACCCCCACCCCCCCGCCCTGAGCTGCAGCCAATCAGAACCAGGCGCATGCTCTGCCAACTCAGAGCCGCAGCCAATCAGCGGGGGTGGGCTTCCTGGCGGGGGGCCAATCAGAAGGCAGAGCCCCGCCCCCTCCGCGGCGTCCCCGTTGCTAGGGGCGGGGCGTTACTGGGGGCGTTGCTAGGGGAGGGGCGTTGCCAGGGGAACCCCGCTGCTGGGGGGCGTGGCCGGGGCAGTTGCCGGGGCGACGGCGGGGCGGTTGCTATGGCGACGGCGGGACCGGGGCGTGGCCGAGGCCGTCACCGGGGCGACCGCGGGGCGGTTGCTATGGCGACGGCGGGGCGGCTGCCGGGGGGGAGGGCGGGGCCGTTGCCGGGGCGACCGCGGGGCGGTTGCCGGGGCGACGGCGGGGTGACGGCGGGGCGGTTGCCATGGCGACGCGGCGGTTGCCGTGGCGACGCGGCGGTTGCCGGGGCGACTCACGGAGCAGGTACTCGGCGCTGTCGTGGTCGTACTCCATGTCCTCGGGGAAGTGGTTGATCTTCAGGCACAGCCCCCGCTTCAGCCCTGCGGGGGGGGGGGGGGGGGCCGTGGGCACGGGGGCACCCGGGGGGCACCCGGGGGGGTCGGGGGGCACCCAGGGGGCACCCAGGGGCTGGGGACACCTGGGGGCACCCAAGGGACACCCAGGGGACACAGAGGGGACACCAAGGGGATGGGGACACCCGGGGGACACCCGGGGTCACCCAGGGGGCACCCAGGGGACACCAGGGGACAGGGATGGGGACACCCCAGGGACTGCTCCGGCCGTGCCCCCACAGCACTGTCACCCCCCCCCCCACGACACCGCGAGCGCTGCGAGCTTCCCCCAGCAGTGCCCCAATGCCGTGAGCTTCCCCCAGAAGTGCCACGAGCTTCCCAAATGATGCCGTGAGCTTCCCTCAATGATGCTGTGATGCTGCGAGCTTCCCCCCAACGGTGCCCCAATGCCGTGAGCTTCCCCCAGCAGTGCCATGACCTTCCCTCAATGATGCTATGATGCTGCGAGCTTCCCCCCAACAGTGCCATGATGCCGTGAACTTCCCCCAACAGTGCCCCAATGCCGTGAGCTCCCCCCAGCAGTGCCACCAGCTCCCCCCAATGATGCCGTGAGCTTCCCCCAGCAGTGCCACCAGCCCCCCGCACCCCCCCCAGCACCCCCCCAGCCCCCCCCCAGCACCTTCCAGACAGCAGATCCTCCAGAGGCCGGAGTGGGTGAGGCCGCCGGGGTCTCGGCGGTCGCGGTGGGCGGCGTCGTCGCCCCCCCCCGAGGCGTTGCTGGTGTTGCAGACGAAGGCGCGGGCGTAGAGCCAGTAGTCGGTGCCGATGGCGATGGTCATGAGGCCGAAGGCCGCGAAGGCGCCCACGGCCGTCAGCAGCACCTGCACCCCCTTCTCGCACCACGCCACCCCCTCCCCGTTCCAGCGCTTGAGCGACTCCAGCCTGGCGACCCCCCCGCGGAGACCCCCCCCCGGGGGGACCCCCGACGAGCCCGACGAGCCCCCAGCCCCCGCCCGCTGCTCTTTAGGGAGGGGGGGGGGACCCGCCCGTCAGCCCCCCCCTGCTGAGACCCCCCCCTCTTTCTGTTTGGGGTCTTTGGGGGGGTCCCTGATAGCTGCCCCTCCCCCCTCCCCCGGTTCTATTTGGGGAGGGGTCCCCGGTGTCTGCCCCCCCCCTGCCCCGGGTTCTATTTGGGGTCTTCGGGAGGGACCCCGATATTTGCCCCCCCCCCTTCGATTTGGGGTAGGACCCCTGGTTTCTGCCCCCCCTGCTTCTATTTGGGGAGGGGGACCCCGATATCTGCCCCCCCCCACTTCAATTTGGGGGATTTGGGGGGGTCCCCGGTGTCTGCCCCCTCCCCTCTTGGCCCCTTGCTTCTATTTGGGGGGGGACCCCGATGTTCGCCCCCCCCCAAACTGCCCCCTACGCCCCCCCTTTTATTTGGGGGGGGGCACCCTGATGTTAGGGCCCTCAAACTGCCCCCCCCTTCTCTCTGGGGTATTTGGGGGGGGGGTGCCTGATGTGAGCCCCCCCTACACCCCCCCTTCTATTTGGCTACGGGGGGGGGACCCCAGGTCTGGACCCCCCCAGCTCTTCCCTCTACGCCCCCCCCCTTCTAGCTCAGGATATTTGGGGGGGGGGGGGTCCCCAGCACGTGCCCCCCCCCGGCTCAGCCCCCCCCCTCCTGCCACTCACGGCCCTGGGGGGGGGCGCGCGGAGCCCGGGGCCGAGTCCATGGGGGGGGGGGGCCAAGCGGGGGGGGCAGCTCCTTTTGGGGGGGCTCCTCTGTGACGGCCACCGAGCTGCGGAGACAAAAAAAAGGGGGGGGGGGGCGCCTCGCACGGGGGCTTCGCACGAGGGTTTTGCACGAGGATTTTTGCACGGGGGGGGGCGTTGCACGAGGGCTTTGCACGAGGACACCCAGCTGCGTGCGGGGGGGGGGCAGGAGGGAGCCCGTGCAAGCCCCAGCGTGCGACGCTCGCCGTGCGCGTGCGCTTGCACACGCGTGTGCAACCCCCCCCCCCGCCGTCATGCGTGCTGACTCACGGCGCACGTCACACACACGGGGGGGGGGGGGGGACACACGCGGGTGAGTCACCAACACGGACGGGCCCCCCCCCAGCTGGCTGAAGCCCCCCCCGTGTGGTGCACACGCGTGTGCAAGGCTGAGCGTGCGCAGGAAGCAAAGCCGGGGGCGTGCTCGTGCAAAGGGGCAGGGGGGGCGCACACGCGTGTGCAAGGGGGACCCGCGCACGGCCGTGCACACGCGTGTGCAAGCGAGCTCACGGCTGTCAGGTGGCACACGCGTGTGCGCGCTTGTGAGTGTGCAAGCCCCCCCAGAGCTGCCATTACCCCCCCAGCGCCCCCAAAAAGCCCCCAGGGATCCCCAAGCTCCCCCCCGGGACCCCCAAATCCCCCCCCGGGACCTCCAAGCCCCCACTGGGACCCCCCAAGTCCCCTCCCGGGGACCCCCAAAGCCCCCCGGGATCCCCAAACCCCCCCAGCACCTCCAGGCTCCCCCCCCCGGACCCCCAAGCCCCCCCCCCGGGACCCCCATTTCCCCCCCCGGGGTCCTCCAAGCCCCCCCGAGGACCTCCAAGCCCCCCAGGGACCCCCCTAAAGCTTCACCCAAACCCTGCTGCCCCCCCCCAAAACCCCTCCCCGTTCCCTGCCCCCCCCAAATCCCCCGAGCCCCTCTGCCCCCCCCGAGCCCCCCCAACCCCTCAGCCCCCCCCGAATCCCCCGGGACCCCTTTCTGCCCCCCTCCCCCGGCCCCAAAGCCCCCCCCCCGGCCCCAAATCCTCCCACCATCCCCCCCCCCCCCACGGGACCCCAAAACCTTCCTCCCCCCCCCCAAATGCCCCCCCCGCACCCCCCGCCCCCCCCCGCGACCCCAAATCCCTGCCCCCCCCCCCCACTCCCCCCCCCCCCCGTTACCTCCTCTCACGCCGGGACCGCTCTGGGGGGGGGCGGGGGGGGGGCGGGATCCGAGCCCGGTTTGGGGGGGGGGTCCCGGAGCTGGGGGGGTCCCGGGGGGGGGGTCCCGGTGCCGGGGGGGGGTCCCGGGGGTGCCGGTGCCGGTGCCGGTTCGGGAGAGGCTGCGGCGGGCGCGGGCGGGGGGGGGGGGGCGGGGGGCGGGGGGCGGGGCCCCCCCGGGCTGGGGGGGGGGGGGGGAGCGGAGAGGGGCGGAGCCTGGAAGCTTCGGGGGGGGTGACGTCAGCGGGAGGGGCGGGGCCAGAGCGGGGATGGGGGGGAATGGGGGGGGGGGCGCGCTGGGTGTCCGTGGGCAGCTGCATCCCGCCGCGGTTGCCATGGCGACGGGGATGCTCGGGGTATCCCAGCAACCGCCTGGCCACGCCCCCACGGGGGGCGGGGCTAGGAAAGGGGGCGGGGCTACCCAGACCCCCCCCCCCCTCCTTCTTCCCCCCCCCCTTCTGCCCCATAACCTCCCGTGGTGCCCCCCAGGAGCCCCCCCCAGACCCCAAACCCCTCCCCCCTGTGCCCCCCAGCCCCCAATTCCTCCCCCTCCCGTCCCCACAGGACCCCCCAGACCCCCAAGTCCCCCCCCAACGCAGTGTGTGCCCCCAGGACCCCCCCCAACCCCCCCAATGTGCCCCCCCCCAGCCCACACGGTGCCGTTGCTTTTTTTTTTTTTTTTTGGGGGGGGGTCCAAGGGAAGGATTTTTGGGGGGCGGGGGGGGGGGACCACACCGGGGGGGCATAGTTTGAAATCCTTTATTGAGGTCGCGTCGATCCCTATTTACGTCTCATCCAGCGGGGGGGGGGGCGTGCCTGGGGGGGCGGAGGGGCACAGG
>CAXDIO010000086.1:0-78000 GCA_963989345.1 Clangula hyemalis | reverse complement strand
TGTGATGATATTGTGATGATGATGTGATGATGCTGTGATTATGCGGAGATTATGCAGTGATTATGCAGTGATGATGCTGTCATGACAGTGTGATGATGCTGTGATGATGCTGCGATGTTGCTGTGAGGATGCTGTGATGATGCAGTGATTCTGAAGTAATGATGCTGTGATGGTGCTGTGATGATGCAGTGATGATATGATGATGCAGTGATTATGCTGTAATAATTCTGTGACTATACTGAGATGATGCTGTAATGATGCATTGATGACGCTGTGATGACGCTGTGTTGATGCTGTGAGGATGCTGTGATGATGCAGTGATTATGCAGTGATGATGCTGACATGAAACTGATGATGTTGTGATGATGATGTGATGATGCTATGATGATGCAGTGAGTAAGCAGTAATGATGCTGAGATGATGATGTGATGATGCTGTGATGATGCTCTGATGATGCTGTGATGACGCAGTGATGATTCTGTGATGATGCAGTGATGATGCAGTGATTATGCAGTGATGATGCTGACATGAAACTGATGATGTTGTGATGATGATGTGATGATGCTCTGATGCTGCTGTGATGACGCAGTGATGATTCTGTGATGATGATGTGATGATGCTGTGATGATGCTCTGATGATGCTGTGATGACGCAGTGATGATTCTGTGATGATGCAGTGATGATGTAGTGATGATGCTGTGATGATACTGTGATTATGCTGTGATGATGCTGTGATGATGCTCTGATGATGCTGTGATGACGCAGTGATGATTCTGTGATGATGCAGTGATGATGTAGTGATGACGCTGTGATGATACTGTGATTATGCTGTGATGATGCTGTGATTATGCGGTGATTATGCAGTGATGATGCTGTCATGACACTGTGATGATGATGTGATGATGCTGTGATTATGCGGAGATTATGCAGTGATGATGCAGTGATGATGCAGTGATTCTGCAGTAATGATGCTGTGATGATGCAGTGATGACGCTGTGATGACTATGCGATGATGATGTGATGATGCTGTGATTATGCAGCTATGATGCTGTGATGATGCAGTGATTCTGCAGTAATGATGCTGTGATGGTGCTGTGATGATGCAGTGATGATGCAGTGATGACGATATGATGATGCAGTGATTATGCAGTGATTATGCTGTGACTATACTGAGATGATGCTGTAATGATGCATTGTTGACGTTGTGATGACGCTGTATTGATGCTGTGAGGATGCTGTGATGATGCAGTGATTATGCAGTGATGATGCTGTGATGACTCTGTGATGATGTTGTGATGATGCTGTGATGATGCTCTGATGATGCTGTGATGATGCAGTGATGATGCTGTGATGATGCAGTGATGATGCATTGATGATGTAGTGATGACGCTGTGATGATACTGTGATTATGCTGAGATGATGCTGTGATGATGTGATGATGCAGTGATGATTCACTGAGTAAGAAGTGATTATGTAATGATGACTCTCTGATGACGCAGTGATGATGTTGTGATGATGTTGTGATAATGCAGTGATGATGCTGTGATGACACTGTAATGACGCTGTCGTGATGCTGTGATGACGTAGTCATGGTGTTGTAATGATGCTGTTATGACACTGTGATTATGCAGTGATGATGCTATGATGATGCTGTGATGATACAGTGATGACAATTTGATGATGTAGTGATGATGCTGTGATGACTCTATGATTATGCAGCTATGATGCTATGATGATGATGTGAGGATGAAGTGATTATGCATTTTTGATGCTGTGATGACGCTGTCATGATGCTGTGATGAAGCTGCGATGATGCAGTGATTATGCAGTTAGGACGCTTTGATGACACTGTGATGATGCATTTATGACACTGTAATGACGCTGTGATGATGTTGTGATGATGCAGTGAATAAGCAGTAATGATACTGTGATGATGCTGAGATGATGCTGTGATAACGCAGTGATGATGCTGTGATGACGCTTTGATGATGTTGTGATTATGATGTGATGCAGTGATGATTTTGTGATGATGCAGTTTAGATGCAGTGACGATGCAGTTATGACGCTGTGATGACGCGGTGATGATGCTGTGATGATGCTTTGATGATTTTGTTATGTTGTTGTGATGATGCAGTTATGATGATATGACGATGCTGTAACGATGCCGTGATGATGCAGTGATGATGCTGTGATTATTCAGTGATGATGCAGTGATGATGCTGTGATGATGCTGTGATGATGCAGTAATGATGCTGTGATGATGCATGATGATGCTACGATGATGTTGTGATGACGCTGTGATGATGATGTGATGATGCTGCAATGATGCTGTGATGATTCTGTGATGATGTTGTGATGATGCTGTGATGACGCTGCGATAACACAGTGATGATGTGGTGATGCAGTAATGATGCTGTGACGACGCACTGATTCTGCTCTGATGATGCTGTAATGATGCAGTCATGATGCAATAATGATGATGCTGTGATGATGCAGTGATGATGTTGTTATGACGCTGTGATGAAGCTGTGATAATATTATGATGATGCTATGATGACATAGCGATGATGCTGTGAAGATTCTTTGATGACGATGTGATGACGATGTGATGATGCTCTGATGATGCTGTTATGACGCTGTGATGATGCTGTGATGGTTCTTTGATGATGCAGTGTTTATGCAGTTATGACGCTGTGATGACGCTGTGATGATGCTTTGATCATGCTGTTATGATGCAGTTATTATGACGCCATGATGTTGTGACAATGCAGTGATGATGCGGTGATGACGCTGTGATGATGCAGTGATGATGCAGTAATGACGCTGTGATGATTTTGTGATGATGCTCTGATGACGCAGTGATGATGCTGTGATGATGTAGTGATGATGCTGTGAAGACGCTCTCATGACACTGTCGTGAAGCTGTGATGATGATGTCGTGATGCTGTGATGATGCTGTGATGACGCTGTGATAACGCTGTGATGACGCTGTGATGATGCTCTATTGATGCAGTGATGATGCAGTAATAACGCTGTGATGACGCTCTTATAATTTTGTGATGATGCTGTGATGATACTGTGGTGATGCAGTGATGATGCAGTGATGACGCTGTGATGAGTCTCTGATGATGCTGAGATGACGCTGTGATGATGCAGTGATGACGCTGTGATGACACTATCGTGATTCTGTGATGATGATGTGATGATGCAGTAATGATGCTGTGATGATGCACTGATGATACTGTGATGACGTTGTGATAATGCAATGATTAGGCAGTAATGATGCTGTGATGATGCTGAGATGACACTGTGATGATGCAGTTTAGATGCAGTGACGATGCAGTTATGACGCTGTGATGACGCGGTGATGATGCTGTGACGATGCTTTGATGATTTTGTTATGTTGTTGTGATGATGCAGTTATGATGATATGACGATGCTGTAACGATGCCGTGATGATGCTGTGATGATGCTGTGATGATGCAGTGATGACGCTGCGGTGATGCTGTGATGATGCTGTGATGATACAGTCATGATGTTACGATGACGCTGTGATGATGCTGTAATGATGTTGTGATGATGCTGTCGTTACGCTATGATGATTCTGTGATTATGTAGCTAAAATGCTGTGATGATGATGTGATGATGTAGTGATGATGCAGTGGTGATGCTCTGATGACGATGCAAAGATGCTGTGATGATGCAGTAATGATGCTGTGATGATTCTGTGATGATGCTGTGATTATGCTGAGATTATGCTCAGATTATGCTCTGATGATGCAGTGATGGTACAGTGATGATTCAGTGAGGAGTCAGTGATGATGATGTGATTACGATGCGGAGATGCTGTGATCATGCAGTAAGGATGCAATGATGATGCTGTGATGACACTGTGATTATGTTGTGTTGATACTTGTAATGATGTTTTGATGACGATGTGATGATGCTGTGATGATGCAGTGATTATGCAGTGATGATGCTGTGATGATGTGGTGATGATGCAGTGATTATGCAGTGATGATGCTGTGATGATGCAGTGATGATGCTGTGATGATATTGTGATGATGATATGAAGATGCTATGATGATTCAGTGATGATTCTGTGATGATGCATTTACGATACTGTGATGACGCTGTGATGATGTTGTTATGATGGTGTGATGATGCTGTGATGATATTTTGATGATACTGTGACAATGATGTGATGATGCAGCAATGATGCAGTGTTGATGCAGTGATGATGCGGTGATGATGCAGTGATTATGCAGTGATGATACTGTGATGATGCATTGGTGGTGCTGTGATGATGCTTGGATGATGCTTGGATGATTCAGTGATGATTCTGTGATGACACTGTGATGATGTGATGATGCAGTGAATATACTGTGATGACACTATGATGATGCAGTGATTATGCAGAAATGATTCTGTGATGATGCTGAGATGATGTTGTTATGATGCAGTGATGATGCTTTGATGACGCTGTCGTGATGGTGAGATGACGCTGTCGTGATGCTTTGATGATGCTGTGATGACACTGTGATGATGCAGTGATGATACTGTGATGACGCTGTGAAAATGCAATGATTATGCAGAAATGATTCTGTGATGATGCTGAGATGATGCTGTGATGATGCAGTGAGTAAGCAGTGATGATGCAGTAATGATGCCATGATGATGCTGAGATGATGCTGTGATGGTGCAGTGATGGTGCAGTGATGATTCAGTGAGGACACTGTGATGATGCTGTGATTACAATCTGATGACGTAGTGATGATGCTGTGATGACCTTATGATGATGCTGTGATGATTCTGTGATGATGCTGTGATTATGCTGCTATGATGCAGTCATGATGCAGTGATGATGCTGAGATGACACTGATGATGCTGTGATAATGATGTGATGATGCTGTGATGATGTATTGATGACAGTGAAGATGCTATAATGATGATGTGATGATGCAGTGATGATGCTGTGATAATGTTCTGATGATGAAGCTATGATGTTATGATGCAGTGATGACAGTGTCATGACGCTGTGATGATGCAGTGAGTAAGCAGTAATGATGCTGTGATGATGCTGAGATGATGATGTGATGATGCAGTGGTGATGCTCTGATGACGATGCAAAGATGCTGTGATGATGCAGTAATGATGCTGTGATGATTCTGTGATGATTTGGTGATGATGCTGTGATGACAGTTTGATGACGTTGTTATGATGCTGTGATGACACTGAAAACGTTGTGATGATGATGTGATAATGCTGTGATGATGGAGTGATGATGTATTTATGACATTGTGATTATGCCGAGATGATGCTTTGATGATGCAGTTATGATGCTGTGATGATGATGCACTCATGATGCAGTGAGGATGCAGTGATGATGCTGTGATGATGCTCTGATGATGACGAAGTGATGACGCTGTGATGATGTAGTGATGATGATGTGATGATGCTGTGATTATGCGGAGATTATACAGTGATTATGCAGTGATGACGCTGTGATGACTATGCGATGATGATGTGATGATGCTGTGATGATGCAGCTATGATGCTGTGATGATGCAGTGATTCTGCAGTAATGATGCTGTGATGGTGCTGTGATGATGCAGTGATGATGCAGTGATGACGATATGATGATGCAGTGATTATGCAGTGATTATGCTGTGACTATACTGAGATGATGCTGTAATGATGCATTGTTGACGTTGTGATGACGCTGTATTGATGCTGTGAGGATGCTGTGATGATGCAGTGATTATGCAGTGATGATGCTGTGATGACTCTGTGATGATGTTGTGATGATGCTGTGATGATGCTCTGATGATGCTGTGATGATGCAGTGATGATGCTGTGATGATGCAGTGATGATGCATTGATGATGTAGTGATGACGCTGTGATGATACTGTGATTATGCTGAGATGATGCTGTGATGATGTGATGATGCAGTGATGATTCACTGAGTAAGAAGTGATTATGTAGTGATGACGCTCTGATGACGCAGTGATGATGTTGTGATGATGTTGTGATAATGCAGTGATGATGCTGTGATGACACTGTAATGACGCTGTCGTGATGCTGTGATGACGTAGTCATGGTGTTGTAATGATGCTGTTATGACACTGTGATTATGCAGTGATGATGCTATGATGATGCTGTGATGATACAGTGATGACAATTTGATGATGTAGTGATGATGCTGTGATGACTCTATGATTATGCAGCTATGATGCTATGATGATGATGTGAGGATGAAGTGATTATGCATTTTTGATGCTGTGATGACGCTGTCATGATGCTGTGATGAAGCTGCGATGATGCAGTGATTATGCAGTTAGGACGCTTTGATGACACTGTGATGATGCATTTATGACACTGTAATGACGCTGTGATGATGTTGTGATGATGCAGTGAATAAGCAGTAATGATACTGTGATGATGCTGAGATGATGCTGTGATAACGCAGTGATGATGCTGTGATGACGCTTTGATGATGTTGTGATTATGATGTGATGCAGTGATGATTTTGTGATGATGCAGTTTAGATGCAGTGACGATGCAGTTATGACGCTGTGATGACGCGGTGATGATGCTGTGATGATGCTTTGATGATTTTGTTATGTTGTTGTGATGATGCAGTTATGATGATATGACGATGCTGTAACGATGCCGTGATGATGCAGTGATGATGCTGTGATTATTCAGTGATGATGCAGTGATGATGCTGTGATGATGCTGTGATGATGCAGTAATGATGCTGTGATGATGCATGATGATGCTACGATGATGTTGTGATGACGCTGTGATGATGATGTGATGATGCTGCAATGATGCTGTGATGATTCTGTGATGATGTTGTGATGATGCTGTGATGACGCTGCGATAACACAGTGATGATGTGGTGATGCAGTAATGATGCTGTGACGACGCACTGATTCTGCTCTGATGATGCTGTAATGATGCAGTCATGATGCAATAATGATGATGCTGTGATGATGCAGTGATGAAGTTGTTATGACGCTGTGATGATGCTGTGATGGTTCTTTGATGATGCAGTGTTTATGCAGTTATGACGCTGTGATGACGCTGTGATGATGCTTTGATCATGCTGTTATGATGCAGTTATTATGACGCCATGATGTTGTGACAATGCAGTGATGATGCGGTGATGACGCTGTGATGATGCAGTGATGATGCAGTAATGACGCTGTGATGATTTTGTGATGATGCTCTGATGACGCAGTGATGATGCTGTGATGATGTAGTGATGATGCTGTGAAGACGCTCTCATGACACTGTCGTGAAGCTGTGATGATGATGTCGTGATGCTGTGATGATGCTGTGATGACGCTGTGATAACGCTGTGATGACGCTGTGATGATGCTCTATTGATGCTGTGATGATGCAGTAATAACGCTGTGATGACGCTCTTATAATTTTGTGATGATGCTGTGATGATACTGTGGTGATGCAGTGATGATGCAGTGATGACGCTGTGATGAGTCTCTGATGATGCTGAGATGACGCTGTGATGATGCAGTGATGACGCTGTGATGACACTATCGTGATTCTGTGATGATGATGTGATGATGCAGTAATGATGCTGTGATGATGCACTGATGATACTGTGATGACGTTGTGATAATGCAATGATATAGCAGTAATGATGCTGTGATGATGCTGAGATGACACTGTGATGATGCAGTAATGGTGCAGTGATGATGCAGTTATGACACCGTGATAATGCTGTGATGCCGCAGTGAGTAAACAGTAATGATTCTGTGATGATGCAGTGATGATGATGTGATGATGCTGCGATGATGCTTTGATGATGCTGTGATGCTGCAGTGATGAAGCTGTGATGATTTTGTGATGATGCAGTTTAGATGCAGTGACGATGCAGTTATGACGCTGTGATGACGCGGTGATGATGCTGTGACGATGCTTTGATGATTTTGTTATGTTGTTGTGATGATGCAGTTATGATGATATGACGATGCTGTAACGATGCCGTGATGATGCTGTGATGATGCAGTGATGATGCTGCGGTGATGCTGTGATGATGCTGTGATGATGTTGTGATGATGCTGTCGTTACGCTATGATGATTCTGTGATTATGTAGCTAAAATGCTGTGATGATGATGTGATGATGTAGTGATGATGCAGTGGTGATGCTCTGATGACGATGCAAAGATGCTGTGATGATGCAGTAATGATGCTGTGATGATTCTGTGATGATGCTGTGATTATGCTGAGATTATGCTCAGATTATGCTCTGATGATGCAGTGATGGTACAGTGATGATTCAGTGAGGAGTCAGTGATGATGATGTGATTACGATGCGGAGATGCTGTGATCATGCAGTAAGGATGCAATGATGATGCTGTGATGACACTGTGATTATGTTGTGTTGATACTTGTAATGATGTTTTGATGACGATGTGATGATGCTGTGATGATGCAGTGATTATGCAGTGATGATGCTGTGATGATGTGGTGATGATGCAGTGATTATGCAGTGATGATGCTGTGATGATGCAGTGATGATGCTGTGATGATATTGTGATGATGATATGAAGATGCTATGATGATTCAGTGATGATTCTGTGATGATGCATTTACGATACTGTGATGACGCTGTGATGATGTTGTTATGATGGTGTGATGATGCTGTGATGATATTTTGATGATACTGTGACAATGATGTGATGATGCAGCAATGATGCAGTGTTGATGCAGTGATGATGCGGTGATGATGCAGTGATTATGCAGTGATGATACTGTGATGATGCATTGGTGGTGCTGTGATGATGCTTGGATGATGCTTGGATGATTCAGTGATGATTCTGTGATGACACTGTGATGATGTGATGATGCAGTGAATATACTGTGATGACACTATGATGATGCAGTGATTATGCAGAAATGATTCTGTGATGATGCTGAGATGATGTTGTTATGATGCAGTGATGATGCTTTGATGACGCTGTCGTGATGGTGAGATGACGCTGTCGTGATGCTTTGATGATGCTGTGATGACACTGTGATGATGCAGTGATGATACTGTGATGACGCTGTGAAAATGCAATGATTATGCAGAAATGATTCTGTGATGATGCTGAGATGATGCTGTGATGATGCAGTGAGTAAGCAGTGATGATGCAGTAATGATGCCATGATGATGCTGAGATGATGCTGTGATGGTGCAGTGATGGTGCAGTGATGATTCAGTGAGGACACTGTGATGATGCTGTGATTACAATCTGATGACGTAGTGATGATGCTGTGATGACCTTATGATGATGCTGTGATGATTCTGTGATGATGCTGTGATTATGCTGCTATGATGCAGTCATGATGCAGTGATGATGCTGAGATGACACTGATGATGCTGTGATAATGATGTGATGATGCTGTGATGATGTATTGATGACAGTGAAGATGCTATAATGATGATGTGATGATGCAGTGATGATGCTGTGATAATGTTCTGATGATGAAGCTATGATGTTATGATGCAGTGATGACAGTGTCATGACGCTGTGATGATGCAGTGAGTAAGCAGTAATGATGCTGTGATGATGCTGAGATGATGATGTGATGATGCAGTGGTGATGCTCTGATGACGATGCAAAGATGCTGTGATGATGCAGTAATGATGCTGTGATGATTCTGTGATGATTTGGTGATGATGCTGTGATGACAGTTTGATGACGTTGTTATGATGCTGTGATGACACTGAAAACGTTGTGATGATGATGTGATAATGCTGTGATGATGGAGTGATGATGTATTTATGACATTGTGATTATGCCGAGATGATGCTTTGATGATGCAGTTATGATGCTGTGATGATGATGCACTCATGATGCAGTGAGGATGCAGTGATGATGCTGTGATGATGCTCTGATGATGACAAAGTGATGATGCTGTGATGATGTAGTGATGATGCAGTGATGTGTAGTGATGACGCTGTGATGATATTGTGATGATGATGTGATGATGCTGTGATTATGCGGAGATTATGCAGTGATTATGCAGTGATGATGCTGTCATGACAGTGTGATGATGCTGTGATGATGCTGCGATGTTGCTGTGAGGATGCTGTGATGATGCAGTGATTCTGAAGTAATGATGCTGTGATGATGCAGTGATGATGCAGTGATGATATGATGATGCAGTGATTATGCTGTAATAATTCTGTGACTATACTGAGATGATGCTGTAATGATGCATTGATGACGCTGTGATGACGCTGTGTTGATGCTGTGAGGATGCTGTGATGATGCAGTGATGATGCAGTGATGATGCTGACATGAAACTGATGATGTTGTGATGATGATGTGATGATGCTCTGATGATGCTGTGATGACGCAGTGATGATTCTGTGATGATGATGTGATGATGCTGTGATGATGCTCTGATGATGCTGTGATGATGCAGTGATGATGCTGTGATGATGCAGTGATGATGCATTGATGATGTAGTGATGACGCTGTGATGATACTGTGATTATGCTGAGATGATGCTGTGATGATGTGATGATGCAGTGATGATTCACTGAGTAAGAAGTGATTATGTAGTGATGACGCTCTGATGACACAGTGATGATGTTGTGATGATGTTGTGATAATGCAGTGATGATGCTGTGATGACACTGTAATGACGCTGTCGTGATGCTGTGATGACGTAGTCATGGTGTTGTAATGATGCTGTTATGACACTGTGATTATGCAGTGATGATGCTATGATGATGCTGTGATGATACAGTGATGACAATTTGATGATGTAGTGATGATGCTGTGATGACTCTATGATTATGCAGCTATGATGCTATGATGATGATGTGAGGATGAAGTGATTATGCATTTTTGATGCTGTGATGACGCTGTCATGATGCTGTGATGAAGCTGCGATGATGCAGTGATTATGCAGTTAGGACGCTTTGATGACACTGTGATGATGCATTTATGACACTGTAATGACGCTGTGATGATGTTGTGATGATGCAGTGAATAAGCAGTAATGATACTGTGATGATGCTGAGATGATGCTGTGATAACGCAGTGATGATGCTGTGATGACGCTTTGATGATGTTGTGATTATGATGTGATGCAGTGATGATTTTGTGATGATGCAGTGACGATGCAGTTATGACGCTGTGATGACGCGGTGATGATGCTGTGATGATGCTTTGATGATTTTGTTATGTTGTTGTGATGATGCAGTTATGATGATATGACGATGCTGTAACGATGCCGTGATGATGCAGTGATGATGCTGTGATTATTCAGTGATGATGCAGTGATGATGCTGTGATGATGCTGTGATGATGCAGTAATGATGCTGTGATGATGCATGATGATGCTACGATGATGTTGTGATGACGCTGTGATGATGATGTGATGATGCTGCAATGATGCTGTAATGATTCTGTGATGATGTTGTGATGATGCTGTGATGACGCTGCGATAACACAGTGATGATGTGGTGATGCAGTAATGATGCTGTGACGACGCACTGATTCTGCTCTGATGATGCTGTAATGATGCAGTCATGATGCAATAATGATGATGCTGTGATGATGCAGTGATGATGTTGTTATGACGCTGTGATGAAGCTGTGATAATATTATGATGATGCTATGATGACATAGCGATGATGCTGTGAAGATTCTTTGATGACGATGTGATGACGATGTGATGCTCTGATGATGCTGTTATGACGCTGTGATGATGCTGTGATGGTTCTTTGATGATGCAGTGTTTATGCAGTTATGACGCTGTGATGATGCAGTGATGATGCTGTGATGATATTGTGATGATGATATGAAGATGCTATGATGATTCAGTGATGATTCTGTGATGATGCATTTACGATACTGTGATGACGCTGTGATGATGTTGTTATGATGGTGTGATGATGCTGTGATGATATTTTGATGATACTGTGACAATGATGTGATGATGCAGCAATGATGCAGTGTTGATGATGTGATGATGCAGTGATTATGCAGTGATGATACTGTGATGATGCATTGGTGGTGCTGTGATGATGCTTGGATGATGCTTGGATGATTCAGTGATGATTCTGTGATGACACTGTGATGATGTGATGATGCAGTGAATATACTGTGATGACACTATGATGATGCAGTGATTATGCAGAAATGATTCTGTGATGATGCTGAGATGATGTTGTTATGATGCAGTGATGATGCTTTGATGACGCTGTCGTGATGATGAGATGACGCTGTCGTGATGCTTTGATGATGCTGTGATGACACTGTGATGATGCAGTGATGATACTGTGATGACGCTGTGAAAATGCAATGATTATGCAGAAATGATTCTGTGATGATGCTGAGATGATGCTGTGATGATGCAGTGAGTAAGCAGTGATGATGCAGTAATGATGCCATGATGATGCTGAGATGATGCTGTGATGTTGCAGTGATGGTGCAGTGATGATTCAGTGAGGACACTGTGATGATGCTGTGATTACAATCTGATGACGTAGTGATGATGCTGTGATGACCTTATGATGATGCTGTGATGATTCTGTGATGATGCTGTGATTATGCTGCTATGATGCAGTCATGATGCAGTGATGATGCTGAGATGACACTGATGATGCTGTGATAATGATGTGATGATGCTGTGATGATGTATTGATGACAGTGAAGATGCTATAATGATGATGTGATGATGCAGTGATGATGCTGTGATAATGTTCTGATGATGAAGCTATGATGTTATGATGCAGTGATGACACTGTCATGACGCTGTGATGATGCAGTGAGTAAGCAGTAATGATGCTGTGATGATGCTGAGATGATGATGTGATGATGCAGTGGTGATGCTCTGATGACGATGCAAAGATGCTGTGATGATGCAGTAATGATGCTGTGATGATTCTGTGATGATTTGGTGATGATGCTGTGATGACAGTTTGATGACGTTGTTATGATGCTGTGATGACACTGAAAACGTTGTGATGATGATGTGATAATGCTGTGATGATGGAGTGATGATGTATTTATGGCATTGTGATTATGCCGAGATGATGCTTTGATGATGCAGTTATGATGCTGTGATGATGATGCACTCATGATGCAGTGAGGATGCAGTGATGATGCTGTGATGATGCTCTGATGATGACGAAGTGATGATGCAGTGATGATGTAGTGATGATGCAGTGATGTGTAGTGATGATGCTGTGATGACTCTGTGATGATGTTGTGATGATGCTGTGATGATGCTCTGATGATGCTGTGATGATGCAGTGATGATGCTGTGATGATGCAGTGATGATGCATTGATGATGTAGTGATGACGCTGTGATGATACTGTGATTATGCTGAGATGATGCTGTGATGATGTGATGATGCAGTGATGATTCACTGAGTAAGAAGTGATTATGTAGTGATGACGCTCTGATGACGCAGTGATGATGTTGTGATGATGTTGTGATAATGCAGTGATGATGCTGTGATGACACTGTAATGACGCTGTCGTGATGCTGTGATGACGTAGTCATGGTGTTGTAATGATGCTGTTATGACACTGTGATTATGCAGTGATGATGCTATGATGATGCTGTGATGATACAGTGATGACAATTTGATGATGTAGTGATGATGCTGTGATGACTCTATGATTATGCAGCTATGATGCTATGATGATGATGTGAGGATGAAGTGATTATGCATTTTTGATGCTGTGATGACGCTGTCATGATGCTGTGATGAAGCTGCGATGATGCAGTGATTATGCAGTTAGGACGCTTTGATGACACTGTGATGATGCATTTATGACACTGTAATGACGCTGTGATGATGTTGTGATGATGCAGTGAATAAGCAGTAATGATACTGTGATGATGCTGAGATGATGCTGTGATAACGCAGTGATGATGCTGTGATGACGCTTTGATGATGTTGTGATTATGATGTGATGCAGTGATGATTTTGTGATGATGCAGTTTAGATGCAGTGACGATGCAGTTATGACGCTGTGATGACGCGGTGATGATGCTGTGATGATGCTTTGATGATTTTGTTATGTTGTTGTGATGATGCAGTTATGATGATATGACGATGCTGTAACGATGCCGTGATGATGCAGTGATGATGCTGTGATTATTCAGTGATGATGCAGTGATGATGCTGTGATGATGCTGTGATGATGCAGTAATGATGCTGTGATGATGCATGATGATGCTACGATGATGTTGTGATGACGCTGTGATGATGATGTGATGATGCTGCAATGATGCTGTGATGATTCTGTGATGATGTTGTGATGATGCTGTGATGACGCTGCGATAACACAGTGATGATGTGGTGATGCAGTAATGATGCTGTGACGACGCACTGATTCTGCTCTGATGATGCTGTAATGATGCAGTCATGATGCAATAATGATGATGCTGTGATGATGCAGTGATGAAGTTGTTATGACGCTGTGATGATGCTGTGATGGTTCTTTGATGATGCAGTGTTTATGCAGTTATGACGCTGTGATGACGCTGTGATGATGCTTTGATCATGCTGTTATGATGCAGTTATTATGACGCCATGATGTTGTGACAATGCAGTGATGATGCGGTGATGACGCTGTGATGATGCAGTGATGATGCAGTAATGACGCTGTGATGATTTTGTGATGATGCTCTGATGACGCAGTGATGATGCTGTGATGATGTAGTGATGATGCTGTGAAGACGCTCTCATGACACTGTCGTGAAGCTGTGATGATGATGTCGTGATGCTGTGATGATGCTGTGATGACGCTGTGATAACGCTGTGATGACGCTGTGATGATGCTCTATTGATGCTGTGATGATGCAGTAATAACGCTGTGATGACGCTCTTATAATTTTGTGATGATGCTGTGATGATACTGTGGTGATGCAGTGATGATGCAGTGATGACGCTGTGATGAGTCTCTGATGATGCTGAGATGACGCTGTGATGATGCAGTGATGACGCTGTGATGACACTATCGTGATTCTGTGATGATGATGTGATGATGCAGTAATGATGCTGTGATGATGCACTGATGATACTGTGATGACGTTGTGATAATGCAATGATATAGCAGTAATGATGCTGTGATGATGCTGAGATGACACTGTGATGATGCAGTAATGGTGCAGTGATGATGCAGTTATGACACCGTGATAATGCTGTGATGCCGCAGTGAGTAAACAGTAATGATTCTGTGATGATGCAGTGATGATGATGTGATGATGCTGCGATGATGCTTTGATGATGCTGTGATGCTGCAGTGATGAAGCTGTGATGATTTTGTGATGATGCAGTTTAGATGCAGTGACGATGCAGTTATGACGCTGTGATGACGCGGTGATGATGCTGTGACGATGCTTTGATGATTTTGTTATGTTGTTGTGATGATGCAGTTATGATGATATGACGATGCTGTAACGATGCCGTGATGATGCTGTGATGATGCAGTGATGATGCTGCGGTGATGCTGTGATGATGCTGTGATGATGTTGTGATGATGCTGTCGTTACGCTATGATGATTCTGTGATTATGTAGCTAAAATGCTGTGATGATGATGTGATGATGTAGTGATGATGCAGTGGTGATGCTCTGATGACGATGCAAAGATGCTGTGATGATGCAGTAATGATGCTGTGATGATTCTGTGATGATGCTGTGATTATGCTGAGATTATGCTCAGATTATGCTCTGATGATGCAGTGATGGTACAGTGATGATTCAGTGAGGAGTCAGTGATGATGATGTGATTACGATGCGGAGATGCTGTGATCATGCAGTAAGGATGCAATGATGATGCTGTGATGACACTGTGATTATGTTGTGTTGATACTTGTAATGATGTTTTGATGACGATGTGATGATGCTGTGATGATGCAGTGATTATGCAGTGATGATGCTGTGATGATGTGGTGATGATGCAGTGATTATGCAGTGATGATGCTGTGATGATGCAGTGATGATGCTGTGATGATATTGTGATGATGATATGAAGATGCTATGATGATTCAGTGATGATTCTGTGATGATGCATTTACGATACTGTGATGACGCTGTGATGATGTTGTTATGATGGTGTGATGATGCTGTGATGATATTTTGATGATACTGTGACAATGATGTGATGATGCAGCAATGATGCAGTGTTGATGCAGTGATGATGCGGTGATGATGCAGTGATTATGCAGTGATGATACTGTGATGATGCATTGGTGGTGCTGTGATGATGCTTGGATGATGCTTGGATGATTCAGTGATGATTCTGTGATGACACTGTGATGATGTGATGATGCAGTGAATATACTGTGATGACACTATGATGATGCAGTGATTATGCAGAAATGATTCTGTGATGATGCTGAGATGATGTTGTTATGATGCAGTGATGATGCTTTGATGACGCTGTCGTGATGGTGAGATGACGCTGTCGTGATGCTTTGATGATGCTGTGATGACACTGTGATGATGCAGTGATGATACTGTGATGACGCTGTGAAAATGCAATGATTATGCAGAAATGATTCTGTGATGATGCTGAGATGATGCTGTGATGATGCAGTGAGTAAGCAGTGATGATGCAGTAATGATGCCATGATGATGCTGAGATGATGCTGTGATGGTGCAGTGATGGTGCAGTGATGATTCAGTGAGGACACTGTGATGATGCTGTGATTACAATCTGATGACGTAGTGATGATGCTGTGATGACCTTATGATGATGCTGTGATGATTCTGTGATGATGCTGTGATTATGCTGCTATGATGCAGTCATGATGCAGTGATGATGCTGAGATGACACTGATGATGCTGTGATAATGATGTGATGATGCTGTGATGATGTATTGATGACAGTGAAGATGCTATAATGATGATGTGATGATGCAGTGATGATGCTGTGATAATGTTCTGATGATGAAGCTATGATGTTATGATGCAGTGATGACAGTGTCATGACGCTGTGATGATGCAGTGAGTAAGCAGTAATGATGCTGTGATGATGCTGAGATGATGATGTGATGATGCAGTGGTGATGCTCTGATGACGATGCAAAGATGCTGTGATGATGCAGTAATGATGCTGTGATGATTCTGTGATGATTTGGTGATGATGCTGTGATGACAGTTTGATGACGTTGTTATGATGCTGTGATGACACTGAAAACGTTGTGATGATGATGTGATAATGCTGTGATGATGGAGTGATGATGTATTTATGACATTGTGATTATGCCGAGATGATGCTTTGATGATGCAGTTATGATGCTGTGATGATGATGCACTCATGATGCAGTGAGGATGCAGTGATGATGCTGTGATGATGCTCTGATGATGACAAAGTGATGATGCTGTGATGATGTAGTGATGATGCAGTGATGTGTAGTGATGACGCTGTGATGATATTGTGATGATGATGTGATGATGCTGTGATTATGCGGAGATTATGCAGTGATTATGCAGTGATGATGCTGTCATGACAGTGTGATGATGCTGTGATGATGCTGCGATGTTGCTGTGAGGATGCTGTGATGATGCAGTGATTCTGAAGTAATGATGCTGTGATGATGCAGTGATGATGCAGTGATGATATGATGATGCAGTGATTATGCTGTAATAATTCTGTGACTATACTGAGATGATGCTGTAATGATGCATTGATGACGCTGTGATGACGCTGTGTTGATGCTGTGAGGATGCTGTGATGATGCAGTGATGATGCAGTGATGATGCTGACATGAAACTGATGATGTTGTGATGATGATGTGATGATGCTCTGATGATGCTGTGATGACGCAGTGATGATTCTGTGATGATGATGTGATGATGCTGTGATGATGCTCTGATGATGCTGTGATGATGCAGTGATGATGCTGTGATGATGCAGTGATGATGCATTGATGATGTAGTGATGACGCTGTGATGATACTGTGATTATGCTGAGATGATGCTGTGATGATGTGATGATGCAGTGATGATTCACTGAGTAAGAAGTGATTATGTAGTGATGACGCTCTGATGACGCAGTGATGATGTTGTGATGATGTTGTGATAATGCAGTGATGATGCTGTGATGACACTGTAATGACGCTGTCGTGATGCTGTGATGACGTAGTCATGGTGTTGTAATGATGCTGTTATGACACTGTGATTATGCAGTGATGATGCTATGATGATGCTGTGATGATACAGTGATGACAATTTGATGATGTAGTGATGATGCTGTGATGACTCTATGATTATGCAG
This sequence comes from Clangula hyemalis, assembly GCA_963989345.1. Next base: position 59,725 of record CAXDIO010000086.1, on the reverse strand, counting down.
CTATGATGCTATGATGATGATGTGAGGATGAAGTGATTATGCATTTTTGATGCTGTGATGACGCTGTCATGATGCTGTGATGAAGCTGCGATGATGCAGTGATTATGCAGTTAGGACGCTTTGATGACACTGTGATGATGCATTTATGACACTGTAATGACGCTGTGATGATGTTGTGATGATGCAGTGAATAAGCAGTAATGATACTGTGATGATGCTGAGATGATGCTGTGATAACGCAGTGATGATGCTGTGATGACGCTTTGATGATGTTGTGATTATGATGTGATGCAGTGATGATTTTGTGATGATGCAGTGACGATGCAGTTATGACGCTGTGATGACGCGGTGATGATGCTGTGATGATGCTTTGATGATTTTGTTATGTTGTTGTGATGATGCAGTTATGATGATATGACGATGCTGTAACGATGCCGTGATGATGCAGTGATGATGCTGTGATTATTCAGTGATGATGCAGTGATGATGCTGTGATGATGCTGTGATGATGCAGTAATGATGCTGTGATGATGCATGATGATGCTACGATGATGTTGTGATGACGCTGTGATGATGATGTGATGATGCTGCAATGATGCTGTAATGATTCTGTGATGATGTTGTGATGATGCTGTGATGACGCTGCGATAACACAGTGATGATGTGGTGATGCAGTAATGATGCTGTGACGACGCACTGATTCTGCTCTGATGATGCTGTAATGATGCAGTCATGATGCAATAATGATGATGCTGTGATGATGCAGTGATGATGTTGTTATGACGCTGTGATGAAGCTGTGATAATATTATGATGATGCTATGATGACATAGCGATGATGCTGTGAAGATTCTTTGATGACGATGTGATGACGATGTGATGCTCTGATGATGCTGTTATGACGCTGTGATGATGCTGTGATGGTTCTTTGATGATGCAGTGTTTATGCAGTTATGACGCTGTGATGATGCAGTGATGATGCTGTGATGATATTGTGATGATGATATGAAGATGCTATGATGATTCAGTGATGATTCTGTGATGATGCATTTACGATACTGTGATGACGCTGTGATGATGTTGTTATGATGGTGTGATGATGCTGTGATGATATTTTGATGATACTGTGACAATGATGTGATGATGCAGCAATGATGCAGTGTTGATGATGTGATGATGCAGTGATTATGCAGTGATGATACTGTGATGATGCATTGGTGGTGCTGTGATGATGCTTGGATGATGCTTGGATGATTCAGTGATGATTCTGTGATGACACTGTGATGATGTGATGATGCAGTGAATATACTGTGATGACACTATGATGATGCAGTGATTATGCAGAAATGATTCTGTGATGATGCTGAGATGATGTTGTTATGATGCAGTGATGATGCTTTGATGACGCTGTCGTGATGGTGAGATGACGCTGTCGTGATGCTTTGATGATGCTGTGATGACACTGTGATGATGCAGTGATGATACTGTGATGACGCTGTGAAAATGCAATGATTATGCAGAAATGATTCTGTGATGATGCTGAGATGATGCTGTGATGATGCAGTGAGTAAGCAGTGATGATGCAGTAATGATGCCATGATGATGCTGAGATGATGCTGTGATGTTGCAGTGATGGTGCAGTGATGATTCAGTGAGGACACTGTGATGATGCTGTGATTACAATCTGATGACGTAGTGATGATGCTGTGATGACCTTATGATGATGCTGTGATGATTCTGTGATGATGCTGTGATTATGCTGCTATGATGCAGTCATGATGCAGTGATGATGCTGAGATGACACTGATGATGCTGTGATAATGATGTGATGATGCTGTGATGATGTATTGATGACAGTGAAGATGCTATAATGATGATGTGATGATGCAGTGATGATGCTGTGATAATGTTCTGATGATGAAGCTATGATGTTATGATGCAGTGATGACACTGTCATGACGCTGTGATGATGCAGTGAGTAAGCAGTAATGATGCTGTGATGATGCTGAGATGATGATGTGATGATGCAGTGGTGATGCTCTGATGACGATGCAAAGATGCTGTGATGATGCAGTAATGATGCTGTGATGATTCTGTGATGATTTGGTGATGATGCTGTGATGACAGTTTGATGACGTTGTTATGATGCTGTGATGACACTGAAAACGTTGTGATGATGATGTGATAATGCTGTGATGATGGAGTGATGATGTATTTATGGCATTGTGATTATGCCGAGATGATGCTTTGATGATGCAGTTATGATGCTGTGATGATGATGCACTCATGATGCAGTGAGGATGCAGTGATGATGCTGTGATGATGCTCTGATGATGACGAAGTGATGATGCAGTGATGATGTAGTGATGATGCAGTGATGTGTAGTGATGACGCTGTGATGATATTGTGATGATGATGTGATGATGCTGTGATTATGCGGAGATTATGCAGTGATTATGCAGTGATGATGCTGTCATGACAGTGTGATGATGCTGTGATGATGCTGCGATGTTGCTGTGAGGATGCTGTGATGATGCAGTGATTCTGAAGTAATGATGCTGTGATGGTGCTGTGATGATGCAGTGATGATGCAGTGATGACGCAGTGATGATATGATGATGCAGTGATTATGCTGTAATAATTCTGTGACTATACTGAGATGATGCTGTAATGATGCATTGATGACGCTGTGATGACGCTGTGTTGATGCTGTGAGGATGCTGTGATGATGCAGTGATGATGCAGTGATGATGCTGACATGAAACTGATGATGTTGTGATGATGATGTGATGATGCTATGATGATGCAGTGAGTAAGCAGTAATGATGCTGAGATGATGATGTGATGATGCTGTGATGATGCTCTGATGATGCTGTGATGACGCAGTGATGATTCTGTGATGATGCAGTGATGATGTACTGATGATGCTGTGATGATACTGTGATGATGCTGTGATGATGCTGTGATGATGCTCTGATGATGCTGTGATGACGCAGTGATGATTCTGTGATGATGCAGTGATGATGTAGTGATGACGCTGCGGTGATGCTGTGATGATACTGTGATTATGCTGTGATGATGCTGTGATTATGCGGTGATTATGCAGTGATGATGCTGTCATGACACTGTGATGATGATGCGATGATGCTGTGATGATGCTGCGATGTTGCTGTGAGGATGCTGTGATGATGCAGTGATTCTGCAGTAATGATGCTGTGATGATGCTGTGATGATGCAGTGATGACGCTGTGATGACTATGCGATGATGATGTGATGATGCTGTGATTATGCAGCTATGATGCTGTGATGATGCAGTGATTCTGCAGTAATGATGCTGTGATGGTGCTGTGATGATGCAGTGATGATGCAGTGATGACGATATGATGATGCAGTGATTATGCAGTGATTATGCTGTGACTATACTGAGATGATGCTGTAATGATGCATTGTTGACGTTGTGATGACGCTGTATTGATGCTGTGAGGATGCTGTGATGATGCAGTGATTATGCAGTGATGATGCTGTGATGACTCTGTGATGATGCTGTGATGATGCTCTGATGATGCTGTGATGATGCAGTGATGATGCTGTGATGATGCAGTGATGATGCATTGATGATGTAGTGATGACGCTGTGATGATACTGTGATTATGCTGAGATGATGCTGTGATGATGTGATGATGCAGTGATGATTCACTGAGTAAGAAGTGATTATGTAGTGATGACGCTCTGATGACGCAGTGATGATGTTGTGATGATGTTGTGATAATGCAGTGATGATGCTGTGATGACACTGTAATGACGCTGTCGTGATGCTGTGATGACGTAGTCATGGTGTTGTAATGATGCTGTTATGACACTGTGATTATGCAGTGATGATGCTATGATGATGCTGTGATGATACAGTGATGACAATTTGATGATGTAGTGATGATGCTGTGATGACTCTATGATTATGCAGCTATGATGCTATGATGATGATGTGAGGATGAAGTGATTATGCATTTTTGATGCTGTGATGACGCTGTCATGGTGCTGTGATGAAGCTGCGATGATGCAGTGATTATGCAGTTAGGACGCTTTGATGACACTGTGATGATGCATTTATGACACTGTAATGACGCTGTGATGATGTGATGATGCAGTGAATAAGCAGTAATGATACTGTGATGATGCTGAGATGATGCTGTGATAACGCAGTGATGATGCTGTGATGACGCTTTGATGATGTTGTGATTATGATGTGATGCAGTGATGATTTTGTGATGATGCAGTTTAGATGCAGTGACGATGCAGTTATGACGCTGTGATGACGCGGTGATGATGCTGTGATGATGCTTTGATGATTTTGTTATGTTGTTGTGATGATGCAGTTATGATGATATGACGATGCTGTAACGATGCCGTGATGATGCAGTGATGATGCTGTGATTATTCAGTGATGATGCAGTGATGATGCTGTGATGATGCAGTAATGATGCTGTGATGATGCATGATGATGCTACGATGATGTTGTGATGACGCTGTGATGATGATGTGATGATGCTGCAATGATGCTGTGATGATTCTGTGATGATGTTGTGATGATGCTGTGATGACGCTGCGATAACACAGTGATGATGTGGTGATGCAGTAATGATGCTGTGACGACGCACTGATTCTGCTCTGATGATGCTGTAATGATGCAGTCATGATGCAATAATGATGATGCTGTGATGATGCAGTGATGATGTTGTTATGACGCTGTGATGAAGCTGTGATAATATTATGATGATGCTATGATGACATAGCGATGATGCTGTGAAGATTCTTTGATGACGATGTGATGACGATGTGATGATGCTGTGATGGTTCTTTGATGATGCAGTGTTTATGCAGTTATGACGCTGTGATGACGCTGTGATGATGCTTTGATCATGCTGTTATGATGCAGTTATTATGACGCCATGATGTTGTGACAATGCAGTGATGATGCGGTGATGACGCTGTGATGATGCAGTGATGATGCAGTAATGACGCTGTGATGATTTTGTGATGATGCTCTGATGACGCAGTGATGATGCTGTGATGATGTAGTGATGATGCTGTGAAGACGCTCTCATGACACTGTCGTGAAGCTGTGATGACGCTGTGATAACGCTGTGATGACGCTGTGATGATGCTCTATTGATGCTGTGATGATGCAGTAATAACGCTGTGATGACGCTCTTATAATTTTGTGATGATGCTGTGATGATACTGTGGTGATGCAGTGATGATGCAGTGATGACGCTGTGATGAGTCTCTGATGATGTTGAGATGACGCTGTGATGATGCAGTGATGACGCTGTGATGACACTATCGTGATTCTGTGATGATGATGTGATGATGCAGTAATGATGCTGTGATGATGCACTGATGATACTGTGATGACGTTGTGATAATGCAATGATTAGGCAGTAATGATGCTGTGATGATGCTGAGATGACACTGTGATGATGCAGTAATGGTGCAGTGATGATGCAGTTATGACACCGTGATAATGCTGTGATGCCGCAGTGAGTAAACAGTAATGATTCTGTGATGATGCAGTGATGATGATGTGATGATGCTGCGATGATGCTTTGATGATGCTGTGATGCTGCAGTGATGAAGCTGTGATGATTTTGTGATGATGCAGTTTAGATGCAGTGACGATGCAGTTATGACGCTGTGATGACGCGGTGATGATGCTGTGACGATGCTTTGATGATTTTGTTATGTTGTTGTGATGATGCAGTTATGATGATATGACGATGCTGTAACGATGCCGTGATGATGCTGTGATGATGCTGTGATGATGCAGTGATGACGCTGCGGTGATGCTGTGATGATGCTGTGATGATACAGTCATGATGTTACGATGACGCTGTGATGATGCTGTAATGATGTTGTGATGATGCTGTCGTTACGCTATGATGATTCTGTGATTATGTAGCTAAAATGCTGTGATGATGATGTGATGATGTAGTGATGATGCAGTGGTGATGCTCTGATGACGATGCAAAGATGCTGTGATGATGCAGTAATGATGCTGTGATGATTCTGTGATGATGCTGTGATTATGCTGAGATTATGCTCAGATTATGCTCTGATGATGCAGTGATGGTACAGTGATGATTCAGTGAGGAGTCAGTGATGATGATGTGATTACGATGCGGAGATGCTGTGATCATGCAGTAAGGATGCAATGATGATGCTGTGATGACACTGTGATTATGTTGTGTTGATACTTGTAATGATGTTTTGATGACGATGTGATGATGCTGTGATGATGCAGTGATTATGCAGTGATGATGCTGTGATGATGTGGTGATGATGCAGTGATTATGCAGTGATGATGCTGTGATGATGCAGTGATGATGCTGTGATGATATTGTGATGATGATATGAAGATGCTATGATGATTCAGTGATGATTCTGTGATGATGCATTTACGATACTGTGATGACGCTGTGATGATGTTGTTATGATGGTGTGATGATGCTGTGATGATATTTTGATGATACTGTGACAATGATGTGATGATGCAGCAATGATGCAGTGTTGATGATGTGATGATGCGGTGATGATGCAGTGATTATGCAGTGATGATACTGTGATGATGCATTGGTGGTGCTGTGATGATGCTTGGATGATGCTTGGATGATTCAGTGATGATTCTGTGATGACACTGTGATGATGTGATGATGCAGTGAATATACTGTGATGACACTATGATGATGCAGTGATTATGCAGAAATGATTCTGTGATGATGCTGAGATGATGCTGTGATGATGCAGTGAGTAAGCAGTGATGATGCAGTAATGATGCCATGATGATGCTGAGATGATGCTGTGATGTTGCAGTGATGGTGCAGTGATGATTCAGTGAGGACACTGTGATGATGCTGTGATTACAATCTGATGACGTAGTGATGATGCTGTGATGACCTTATGATGATGCTGTGATGATTCTGTGATGATGCTGTGATTATGCTGCTATGATGCAGTCATGATGCAGTGATGATGCTGAGATGACACTGATGATGCTGTGATAATGATGTGATGATGCTGTGATGATGTATTGATGACAGTGAAGATGCTATAATGATGATGTGATGATGCAGTGATGATGCTGTGATAATGTTCTGATGATGAAGCTATGATGTTATGATGCAGTGATGACACTGTCATGACGCTGTGATGATGCAGTGAGTAAGCAGTAATGATGCTGTGATGATGCTGAGATGATGATGTGATGATGCAGTGGTGATGCTCTGATGACGATGCAAAGATGCTGTGATGATGCAGTAATGATGCTGTGATGATTCTGTGATGATTTGGTGATGATGCTGTGATGACAGTTTGATGACGTTGTTATGATGCTGTGATGACACTGAAAACGTTGTGATGATGATGTGATAATGCTGTGATGATGGAGTGATGATGTATTTATGGCATTGTGATTATGCCGAGATGATGCTTTGATGATGCAGTTATGATGCTGTGATGATGATGCACTCATGATGCAGTGAGGATGCAGTGATGATGCTGTGATGATGCTCTGATGATGACGAAGTGATGATGCTGCGATGATGTAGTGATGATGCAGTGATGTGTAGTGATGACTCTGTGATGATATTGTGATGATGATGTGATGATGCTGTGATTATGCGGAGATTATGCAGTGATTATGCAGTGATGATGCTGTCATGACAGTGTGATGATGCTGTGATGATGCTGCGATGTTGCTGTGAGGATGCTGTGATGATGCAGTGATTCTGAAGTAATGATGCTGTGATGGTGCTGTGATGATGCAGTGATGATGCAGTGATGATATGATGATGCAGTGATTATGCTGTAATAATTCTGTGACTATACTGAGATGATGCTGTAATGATGCATTGATGACGCTGTGATGACGCTGTGTTGATGCTGTGAGGATGCTGTGATGATGCAGTGATGATGCAGTGATGATGCTGACATGAAACTGATGATGTTGTGATGATGATGTGATGATGCTCTGATGATGCTGTGATGACGCAGTGATGATTCTGTGATGATGCAGTGATGATGTAGTGATGACGCTGTGATGATACTGTGATTATGCTGTGATGATGCTGTGATTATGCGGTGATTATGCAGTGATGATGCTGTCATGACACTGTGATGATGATGTGATGATGCTGTGATGATGCTGCGATGTTGCTGTGAGGATGCTGTGATGATGCAGTGATTCTGCAGTAATGATGCTGTGATGATGCTGTGATGATGCAGTGATGACGCTGTGATGAGTATGCGAAGATTATGTGATGATGCTGTGATGATGCAGCTATGATGCTGTGATGATGCAGTGATTCTGCAGTAATGATGCTGTGATGGTGCTGTGATGATGCAGTGATGATGCAGTGATGACGATATGATGATGCAGTGATTATGCAGTGATTATGCTGTGACTATACTGAGATGATGCTGTAATGATGCATTGTTGACGTTGTGATGACGCTGTATTGATGCTGTGAGGATGCTGTGATGATGCAGTGATGATGCTGTGATGATGCATTGATGACGCTGTGATGACTCTGTGATGATGTTGTGATGACGCAGTGATGATGTTGTGATGATGTTGTGATAATGCAGTGATGATGCTGTGATGACACTGTAATGACGCTGTCGTGATGCTGTGATGACGTAGTCATGGTGTTGTAATGATGCTGTTATGACACTGTGATTATGCAGTGATGATGCTATGATGATGCTGTGATGATACAGTGATGACAATTTGATGATGTAGTGATGATGCTGTGATGACTCTATGATTATGCAGCTATGATGCTATGATGATGATGTGAGGATGAAGTGATTATGCATTTTTGATGCTGTGATGACGCTGTCATGATGCTGTGATGAAGCTGCGATGATGCAGTGATTATGCAGTTAGGACGCTTTGATGACACTGTGATGATGCATTTATGACACTGTAATGACGCTGTGATGATGTTGTGATGATGCAGTGAATAAGCAGTAATGATACTGTGATGATGCTGAGATGATGCTGTGATAACGCAGTGATGATGCTGTGATGACGCTTTGATGATGTTGTGATTATGATGTGATGCAGTGATGATTTTGTGATGATGCAGTTTAGATGCAGTGACGATGCAGTTATGACGCTGTGATGACGCGGTGATGATGCTGTGATGATGCTTTGATGATTTTGTTATGTTGTTGTGATGATGCAGTTATGATGATATGACGATGCTGTAACGATGCCGTGATGATGCAGTGATGATGCTGTGATTATTCAGTGATGATGCAGTGATGATGCTGTGATGATGCTGTGATGATGCAGTAATGATGCTGTGATGATGCATGATGATGCTACGATGATGTTGTGATGACGCTGTGATGATGATGTGATGATGCTGCAATGATGCTGTGATGATTCTGTGATGATGTTGTGATGATGCTGTGATGACGCTGCGATAACACAGTGATGATGTGGTGATGCAGTAATGATGCTGTGACGACGCACTGATTCTGCTCTGATGATGCTGTAATGATGCAGTCATGATGCAATAATGATGATGCTGTGATGATGCAGTGATGATGTTGTTATGACGCTGTGATGAAGCTGTGATAATATTATGATGATGCTATGATGACATAGCGATGATGCTGTGAAGATTCTTTGATGACGATGTGATGACGATGTGATGATGCTCTGATGATGCTGTTATGACGCTGTGATGATGCTGTGATGGTTCTTTGATGATGCAGTGTTTATGCAGTTATGACGCTGTGATGACGCTGTGATGATGCTTTGATCATGCTGTTATGATGCAGTTATTATGACGCCATGATGTTGTGACAATGCAGTGATGATGCGGTGATGACGCTGTGATGATGCAGTGATGATGCAGTAATGACGCTGTGATGATTTTGTGATGATGCTCTGATGACGCAGTGATGATGCTGTGATGATGTAGTGATGATGCTGTGAAGACGCTCTCATGACACTGTCGTGAAGCTGTGATGATGATGTCGTGATGCTGTGATGACGCTGTGATAACGCTGTGATGACGCTGTGATGATGCTCTATTGATGCTGTGATGATGCAGTAATAACGCTGTGATGACGCTCTTATAATTTTGTGATGATGCTGTGATGATACTGTGGTGATGCAGTGATGATGCAGTGATGACGCTGTGATGAGTCTCTGATGATGCTGAGATGACGCTGTGATGATGCAGTGATGACGCTGTGATGACACTATCGTGATTCTGTGATGATGATGTGATGATGCAGTAATGATGCTGTGATGATGCACTGATGATACTGTGATGACGTTGTGATAATGCAATGATTAGGCAGTAATGATGCTGTGATGATGCTGAGATGACACTGTGATGATGCAGTAATGGTGCAGTGATGATGCAGTTATGACACCGTGATAATGCTGTGATGCCGCAGTGAGTAAACAGTAATGATTCTGTGATGATGCAGTGATGATGATGTGATGATGCTGCGATGATGCTTTGATGATGCTGTGATGCTGCAGTGATGAAGCTGTGATGATTTTGTGATGATGCAGTTTAGATGCAGTGACGATGCAGTTATGACGCTGTGATGACGCGGTGATGATGCTGTGACGATGCTTTGATGATTTTGTTATGTTGTTGTGATGATGCAGTTATGATGATATGACGATGCTGTAACGATGCCGTGATGATGCTGTGATGATGCTGTGATGATGCAGTGATGACGCTGCGGTGATGCTGTGATGATGCTGTGATGATACAGTCATGATGTTACGATGACGCTGTGATGATGCTCTAATGATGTTGTGATGATGCTGTCGTTACGCTATGATGATTCTGTGATTATGTAGCTAAAATGCTGTGATGATGATGTGATGATGTAGTGATGATGCAGTGGTGATGCTCTGATGACGATGCAAAGATGCTGTGATGATGCAGTAATGATGCTGTGATGATTCTGTGATGATGCTGTGATTATGCTGAGATTATGCTCAGATTATGCTCTGATGATGCAGTGATGGTACAGTGATGATTCAGTGAGGAGTCAGTGATGATGATGTGATTACGATGCGGAGATGCTGTGATCATGCAGTAAGGATGCAATGATGATGCTGTGATGACACTGTGATTATGTTGTGTTGATACTTGTAATGATGTTTTGATGACGATGTGATGATGCTGTGATGATGCAGTGATTATGCAGTGATGATGCTGTGATGATGTGGTGATGATGCAGTGATTATGCAGTGATGATGCTGTGATGATGCAGTGATGATGCTGTGATGATATTGTGATGATGATATGAAGATGCTATGATGATTCAGTGATGATTCTGTGATGATGCATTTACGATACTGTGATGACGCTGTGATGATGTTGTTATGATGGTGTGATGATGCTGTGATGATATTTTGATGATACTGTGACAATGATGTGATGATGCAGCAATGATGCAGTGTTGATGCAGTGATGATGCGGTGATGATGCAGTGATTATGCAGTGATGATACTGTGATGATGCATTGGTGGTGCTGTGATGATGCTTGGATGATGCTTGGATGATTCAGTGATGATTCTGTGATGACACTGTGATGATGTGATGATGCAGTGAATATACTGTGATGACACTATGATGATGCAGTGATTATGCAGAAATGATTCTGTGATGATGCTGAGATGATGTTGTTATGATGCAGTGATGATGCTTTGGTGACGCTGTCGTGATGGTGAGATGACGCTGTCGTGATGCTTTGATGATGCTGTGATGACACTGTGATGATGCAGTGATGATTCTGTGATGACGCTGTGAAAATGCAATGATTATGCAGAAATGATTCTGTGATGATGCTGAGATGATGCTGTGATGATGCAGTGAGTAAGCAGTGATGATGCAGTAATGATGCCATGATGATGCTGAGATGATGCTGTGATGTTGCAGTGATGGTGCAGTGATGATTCAGTGAGGACACTGTGATGATGCTGTGATTACAATCTGATGACGTAGTGATGATGCTGTGATGACCTTATGATGATGCTGTGATGATTCTGTGATGATGCTGTGATTATGCTGCTATGATGCAGTCATGATGCAGTGATGATGCTGAGATGACACTGATGATGCTGTGATAATGATGTGATGATGCTGTGATGATGTATTGATGACAGTGAAGATGCTATAATGATGATGTGATGATGCAGTGATGATGCTGTGATAATGTTCTGATGATGAAGCTATGATGTTATGATGCAGTGATGACACTGTCATGACGCTGTGATGATGCAGTGAGTAAGCAGTAATGATGCTGTGATGATGCTGAGATGATGATGTGATGATGCAGTGGTGATGCTCTGATGACGATGCAAAGATGCTGTGATGATGCAGTAATGATGCTGTGATGATTCTGTGATGATTTGGTGATGATGCTGTGATGACAGTTTGATGACGTTGTTATGATGCTGTGATGACACTGAAAACGTTGTGATGATGATGTGATAATGCTGTGATGATGGAGTGATGATGTATTTATGACATTGTGATTATGCCGAGATGATGCTTTGATGATGCAGTTATGATGCTGTGATGATGATGCACTCATGATGCAGTGAGGATGCAGTGATGATGCTGTGATGATGCTCTGATGATGACGAAGTGATGATGCTGTGATGATGTAGTGATGATGCAGTGATGTGTAGTGATGACGCTGTGATGATATTGTGATGATGATGTGATGATGCTGTGATTATGCGGAGATTATGCAGTGATTATGCAGTGATGATGCTGTCATGACAGTGTGATGATGCTGTGATGATGCTGCGATGTTGCTGTGAGGATGCTGTGATGATGCAGTGATTCTGAAGTAATGATGCTGTGATGGTGCTGTGATGATGCAGTGATGATGCAGTGATGACGCAGTGATGATATGATGATGCAGTGATTATGCTGTAATAATTCTGTGACTATACTGAGATGATGCTGTAATGATGCATTGATGACGCTGTGATGACGCTGTGTTGATGCTGTGAGGATGCTGTGATGATGCAGTGATTATGCAGTGATGATGCTGACATGAAACTGATGATGTTGTGATGATGATGTGATGATGCTATGATGATGCAGTGAGTAAGCAGTAATGATGCTGAGATGATGATGTGATGATGCTGTGATGATGCTCTGATGATGCTGTGATGACGCAGTGATGATTCTGTGATGATGCAGTGATGATGTAGTGATGATGCTGTGATGATACTGTGATTATGCTGTGATGATGCTGTGATGATGCTCTGATGATGCTGTGATGACGCAGTGATGATTCTGTGATGATGCAGTGAAGATGTAGTGATGACGCTGCGGTGATGCTGTGATGATACTGTGATTATGCTGTGATGATGCTGTGATTATGCGGTGATTATGCAGTGATGATGCTGTCATGACACTGTGATGATGATGCGATGATGCTGTGATGATGCTGCGATGTTGCTGTGAGGATGCTGTGATGATGCAGTGATTCTGCAGTAATGATGCTGTGATGATGCTGTGATGATGCAGTGATGACGCTGTGATGACTATGCGATGATGATGTGATGATGCTGTGATTATGCAGCTATGATGCTGTGATGATGCAGTGATTCTGCAGTAATGATGCTGTGATGGTGCTGTGATGATGCAGTGATGATGCAGTGATGACGATATGATGATGCAGTGATTATGCAGTGATTATGCTGTGACTATACTGAGATGATGCTGTAATGATGCATTGTTGACGTTGTGATGACGCTGTATTGATGCTGTGAGGATGCTGTGATGATGCAGTGATTATGCAGTGATGATGCTGTGATGACTCTGTGATGATGTTGATGATGCTCTGATGATGCTGTGATGATGCAGTGATGATGCTGTGATGATGCAGTGATGATGCATTGATGATGTAGTGATGACGCTGTGATGATACTGTGATTATGCTGAGATGATGCTGTGATGATGTGATGATGCAGTGATGATTCACTGAGTAAGAAGTGATTATGTAGTGATGACGCTCTGATGACGCAGTGATGATGTTGTGATGATGTTGTCATAATGCAGTGATGATGCTGTGATGACACTGTAATGACGCTGTCGTGATGCTGTGATGACGTAGTCATGGTGTTGTAATGATGCTGTTATGACACTGTGATTATGCAGTGATGATGCTATGATGATGCTGTGATGATACAGTGATGACAATTTGATGATGTAGTGATGATGCTGTGATGACTCTATGATTATGCAGCTATGATGCTATGATGATGATGTGAGGATGAAGTGATTATGCATTTTTGATGCTGTGATGACGCTGTCATGATGCTGTGATGAAGCTGCGATGATGCAGTGATTATGCAGTTAGGACGCTTTGATGACACTGTGATGATGCATTTATGACACTGTAATGACGCTGTGATGATGTTGTGATGATGCAGTGAATAAGCAGTAATGATACTGTGATGATGCTGAGATGATGCTGTGATAACGCAGTGATGATGCTGTGATGACGCTTTGATGATGTTGTGATTATGATGTGATGCAGTGATGATTTTGTGATGATGCAGTTTAGATGCAGTGACGATGCAGTTATGACGCTGTGATGACGCGGTGATGATGCTGTGATGATGCTTTGATGATTTTGTTATGTTGTTGTGATGATGCAGTTATGATGATATGACGATGCTGTAACGATGCCGTGATGATGCAGTGATGATGCTGTGATTATTCAGTGATGATGCAGTGATGATGCTGTGATGATGCTGTGATGATGCAGTAATGATGCTGTGATGATGCATGATGATGCTACGATGATGTTGTGATGACGCTGTGATGATGATGTGATGATGCTGCAATGATGCTGTGATGATTCTGTGATGATGTTGTGATGATGCTGTGATGACGCTGCGATAACACAGTGATGATGTGGTGATGCAGTAATGATGCTGTGACGACGCACTGATTCTGCTCTGATGATGCTGTAATGATGCAGTCATGATGCAATAATGATGATGCTGTGATGATGCAGTGATGATGTTGTTATGACGCTGTGATGAAGCTGTGATAATATTATGATGATGCTATGATGACATAGCGATGATGCTGTGAAGATTCTTTGATGACGATGTGATGACGATGTGATGATGCTCTGATGATGCTGTTATGACGCTGTGATGATGCTGTGATGGTTCTTTGATGATGCAGTGTTTATGCAGTTATGACGCTGTGATGACGCTGTGATGATGCTTTGATCATGCTGTTATGATGCAGTTATTATGACGCCATGATGTTGTGACAATGCAGTGATGATGCGGTGATGACGCTGTGATGATGCAGTGATGATGCAGTAATGACGCTGTGATGATTTTGTGATGATGCTCTGATGACGCAGTGATGATGCTGTGATGATGTAGTGATGATGCTGTGAAGACGCTCTCATGACACTGTCGTGAAGCTGTGATGATGATGTCGTGATGCTGTGATGACGCTGTGATAACGCTGTGATGACGCTGTGATGATGCTCTATTGATGCTGTGATGATGCAGTAATAACGCTGTGATGACGCTCTTATAATTTTGTGATGATGCTGTGATGATACTGTGGTGATGCAGTGATGATGCAGTGATGACGCTGTGATGAGTCTCTGATGATGCTGAGATGACGCTGTGATGATGCAGTGATGACGCTGTGATGACACTATCGTGATTCTGTGATGATGATGTGATGATGCAGTAATGATGCTGTGATGATGCACTGATGATACTGTGATGACGTTGTGATAATGCAATGATTAGGCAGTAATGATGCTGTGATGATGCTGAGATGACACTGTGATGATGCAGTAATGGTGCAGTGATGATGCAGTTATGACACCGTGATAATGCTGTGATGCCGCAGTGAGTAAACAGTAATGATTCTGTGATGATGCAGTGATGATGATGTGATGATGCTGCGATGATGCTTTGATGATGCTGTGATGCTGCAGTGATGAAGCTGTGATGATTTTGTGATGATGCAGTTTAGATGCAGTGACGATGCAGTTATGACGCTGTGATGACGCGGTGATGATGCTGTGACGATGCTTTGATGATTTTGTTATGTTGTTGTGATGATGCAGTTATGATGATATGACGATGCTGTAACGATGCTGTAACGATGCCGTGATGATGCTGTGATGATGCAGTGATGACGCTGCGGTGATGCTGTGATGATGCTGTGATGATACAGTCATGATGTTACGATGACGCTGTGATGATACTGTAATGATGTTGTGATGATGCTGTCGTTACGCTATGATGATTCTGTGATTATGTAGCTAAAATGCTGTGATGATGATGTGATGATGTAGTGATGATGCAGTGGTGATGCTCTGATGACGATGCAAAGATGCTGTGATGATGCAGTAATGATGCTGTGATGATTCTGTGATGATGCTGTGATTATGCTGAGATTATGCTCAGATTATGCTCTGATGATGCAGTGATGGTACAGTGATGATTCAGTGAGGAGTCAGTGATGATGATGTGATTACGATGCGGAGATGCTGTGATCATGCAGTAAGGATGCAATGATGATGCTGTGATGACACTGTGATTATGTTGTGTTGATACTTGTAATGATGTTTTGATGACGATGTGATGATGCTGTGATGATGCAGTGATTATGCAGTGATGATGCTGTGATGATATTGTGATGATGATATGAAGATGCTATGATGATTCAGTGATGATTCTGTGATGATGCATTTACGATACTGTGATGACGCTGTGATGATGTTGTTATGATGGTGTGATGATGCTGTGATGATATTTTGATGATACTGTGACAATGATGTGATGATGCAGCAATGATGCAGTGTTGATGATGTGATGATGCGGTGATGATGCAGTGATTATGCAGTGATGATACTGTGATGATGCATTGGTGGTGCTGTGATGATGCTTGGATGATGCTTGGATGATTCAGTGATGATTCTGTGATGACACTGTGATGATGTGATGATGCAGTGAATATACTGTGATGACACTATGATGATGCAGTGATTATGCAGAAATGATTCTGTGATGATGCTGAGATGATGTTGTTATGATGCAGTGATGATGCTTTGGTGACGCTGTCGTGATGGTGAGATGACGCTGTCGTGATGCTTTGATGATGCTGTGATGACACTGTGATGATGCAGTGATGATTCTGTGATGACGCTGTGAAAATGCAATGATTATGCAGAAATGATTCTGTGATGATGCTGAGATGATGCTGTGATGATGCAGTGAGTAAGCAGTGATGATGCAGTAATGATGCCATGATGATGCTGAGATGATGCTGTGATGTTGCAGTGATGGTGCAGTGATGATTCAGTGAGGACACTGTGATGATGCTGTGATTACAATCTGATGACGTAGTGATGATGCTGTGATGACCTTATGATGATGCTGTGATGATTCTGTGATGATGCTGTGATTATGCTGCTATGATGCAGTCATGATGCAGTGATGATGCTGAGATGACACTGATGATGCTGTGATAATGATGTGATGATGCTGTGATGATGTATTGATGACAGTGAAGATGCTATAATGATGATGTGATGATGCAGTGATGATGCTGTGATAATGTTCTGATGATGAAGCTATGATGTTATGATGCAGTGATGACACTGTCATGACGCTGTGATGATGCAGTGAGTAAGCAGTAATGATGCTGTGATGATGCTGAGATGATGATGTGATGATGCAGTGGTGATGCTCTGATGACGATGCAAAGATGCTGTGATGATGCAGTAATGATGCTGTGATGATTCTGTGATGATTTGGTGATGATGCTGTGATGACAGTTTGATGACGTTGTTATGATGCTGTGATGACACTGAAAACGTTGTGATGATGATGTGATAATGCTGTGATGATGGAGTGATGATGTATTTATGACATTGTGATTATGCCGAGATGATGCTTTGATGATGCAGTTATGATGCTGTGATGATGATGCACTCATGATGCAGTGAGGATGCAGTGATGATGCTGTGATGATGCTCTGATGATGACGAACTGATGATGCTGTGATGATGTAGTGATGATGCAGTGATGTGTAGTGATGACGCTGTGATGATATTGTGATGATGATGTGATGATGCTGTGATTATGCGGAGATTATGCAGTGATTATGCAGTGATGATGCTGTCATGACAGTGTGATGATGCTGTGATGATGCTGCGATGTTGCTGTGAGGATGCTGTGATGATGCAGTGATTCTGAAGTAATGATGCTGTGATGGTGCTGTGATGATGCAGTGATGATGCAGTGATGATATGATGATGCAGTGATTATGCTGTAATAATTCTGTGACTATACTGAGATGATGCTGTAATGATGCATTGATGACGCTGTGATGACGCTGTGTTGATGCTGTGAGGATGCTGTGATGATGCAGTGATGATGCAGTGATGATGCTGACATGAAACTGATGATGTTGTGATGATGATGTGATGATGCTATGATGATGCAGTGAGTAAGCAGTAATGATGCTGAGATGATGATGTGATGATGCTGTGATGATGCTCTGATGATGCTGTGATGACGCAGTGATGATTCTGTGATGATGCAGTGATGATGTAGTGATGATGCTGTGATGATACTGTGATTATGCTGTGATGATGCTGTGATGATGCTCTGATGATGCTGTGATGACGCAGTGATGATTCTGTGATGATGCAGTGATGATGTAGTGATGACGCTGTGATGATACTGTGATTATGCTGTGATGATGCTGTGATTATGCGGTGATTATGCAGTGATGATGCTGTCATGACACTGTGATGATGATGCGATGATGCTGTGATGATGCTGCGATGTTGCTGTGAGGATGCTGTGATGATGCAGTGATTCTGCAGTAATGATGCTGTGATGATGCTGTGATGATGCAGTGATGACGCTGTGATGACTATGCGATGATGATGTGATGATGCTGTGATGATGCAGCTATGATGTTGTGATGATGCAGTGATTCTGCAGTAATGATGCTGTGATGGTGCTGTGATGATGCAGTGATGATGCAGTGATGACGATATGATGATGCAGTGATTATGCAGTGATTATGCTGTGACTATACTGAGATGATGCTGTAATGATGCATTGCTGATGTTGTGATGACGCTGTATTGATGCTGTGATGATGCTGTGATGATGCTCTGATGATGCTGTGATGACGCAGTGATGATTCAGTGATGATGCAGTGATGATGTAGTGATGACGCTGTGATGATACTGTGATTATGCTGTGATGATGCTGTGATTATGCGGTGATTATGCAGTGATGATGCTGTCATGACACTGTGATGATGATGCGATGATGCTGTGATGATGCTGCGATGTTGCTGTGAGGATGCTGTGATGATGCAGTGATTCTGCAGTAATGATGCTGTGATGATGCTGTGATGATGCAGTGATGACGCTGTGATGACTATGCGATGATGATGTGATGATGCTGTGATTATGCAGCTATGATGCTGTGATGATGCAGTGATTCTGCAGTAATGATGCTGTGATGGTGCTGTGATGATGCAGTGATGATGCAGTGATGACGATATGATGATGCAGTGATTATGCAGTGATTATGCTGTGACTATACTGAGATGATGCTGTAATGATGCATTGCTGATGTTGTGATGACGCTGTATTGATGCTGTGAGGATGCTGTGATGATGCAGTGATTATGCAGTGATGACGCTGTGATGACTCTGTGATGATGTTGTGATGATGCTGTGATGATGCTCTGATGATGCTGTGATGATGCAGTGATGATGCTGTGATGATGCAGTGATGATGCATTGATGACGCTGTGATGACTCTGTGATGATGTTGTGATGACGCAGTGATGATGTTGTGATGATGTTGTGATAATGCAGTGATGATGCTGTGATGACACTGTAATGACGCTGTCGTGATGCTGTGATGACGTAGTCATGGTGTTGTAATGATGCTGTTATGACACTGTGATTATGCAGTGATGATGCTATGATGATGCTGTGATGATACAGTGATGACAATTTGATGATGTAGTGATGATGCTGTGATGACTCTGATTATGCAGCTATGATGCTATGATGATGATGTGAGGATGAAGTGATTATGCATTTTTGATACTGTGATGACGCTGTCATGATGCTGTGATGAAGCTGCGATGATGCAGTGATTATGCAGTTAGGACGCTTTGATGACACTGTGATGATGCATTTATGACACTGTAATGACGCTGTGATGATGTTGTGATGATGCAGTGAATAAGCAGTATTGATACTGTGATGATGCTGAGATGATGCTGTGATAACGCAGTGATGATGCTGTGATGACGCTTTGATGATGTTGTGATTATGATGTGATGCAGTGATGATTTTGTGATGATGCAGTTTAGATGCAGTGACGATGCAGTTATGACGCTGTGATGACGCGGTGATGATGCTGTGACGATGCTTTGATGATTTTGTTATGTTGTTGTGATGATGCAGTTATGATGATATGACGATGCTGTAACGATGCCGTGATGATGCTGTGATGATGCTGTGATGATGCAGTGATGACGCTGCGGTGATGCTGTGATGATGCTGTGATGATACAGTCATGATGTTACGATGACGCTGTGATGATGCTGTAATGATGTTGTGATGATACTGTCGTTACGCTATGATGATTCTGTAATTATGTAGCTAAAATGCTGTGATGATGATGTGATGATGTAGTGATGATGCAGTGGTGATGCTCTGATGACGATGCAAAGATGCTGTGATGATGCAGTAATGATGCTGTGATGATTCTGTGATGATGCTGTGATTATGCTGAGATTATGCTCAGATTATGCTCTGATGATGCAGTGATGGTACAGTGATGATTCAGTGAGGAGTCAGTGATGATGATGTGATTACGATGCGGAGATGCTGTGATCATGCAGTAAGGATGCAATGATGATGCTGTGATGACACTGTGATTATGTTGTGTTGATACTTGTAATGATGTTTTGATGACGATGTGATGATGCTGTGATGATGCAGTGATTATGCAGTGATGATGCTGTGATGATATTGTGATGATGATATGAAGATGCTATGATGATTCAGTGATGATTCTGTGATGATGCATTTACGATACTGTGATGACGCTGTGATGATGTTGTTATGATGGTGTGATGATGCTGTGATGATATTTTGATGATACTGTGACAATGATGTGATGATGCAGCAATGATGCAGTGTTGATGATGTGATGATGCGGTGATGATGCAGTGATTATGCAGTGATGATACTGTGATGATGCATTGGTGGTGCTGTGATGATGCTTGGATGATGCTTGGATGATTCAGTGATGATTCTGTGATGACACTGTGATGATGTGATGATGCAGTGAATATACTGTGATGACACTATGATGATGCAGTGATTATGCAGAAATGATTCTGTGATGATGCTGAGATGATGTTGTTATGATGCAGTGATGATGCTTTGGTGACGCTGTCGTGATGGTGAGATGACGCTGTCGTGATGCTTTGATGATGCTGTGATGACACTGTGATGATGCAGTGATGATTCTGTGATGACGCTGTGAAAATGCAATGATTATGCAGAAATGATTCTGTGATGATGCTGAGATGATGCTGTGATGATGCAGTGAGTAAGCAGTGATGATGCAGTAATGATGCCATGATGATGCTGAGATGATGCTGTGATGTTGCAGTGATGGTGCAGTGATGATTCAGTGAGGACACTGTGATGATGCTGTGATTACAATCTGATGACGTAGTGATGATGCTGTGATGACCTTATGATGATGCTGTGATGATTCTGTGATGATGCTGTGATTATGCTGCTATGATGCAGTCATGATGCAGTGATGATGCTGAGATGACACTGATGATGCTGTGATAATGATGTGATGATGCTGTGATGATGTATTGATGACAGTGAAGATGCTATAATGATGATGTGATGATGCAGTGATGATGCTGTGATAATGTTCTGATGATGAAGCTATGATGTTATGATGCAGTGATGACACTGTCATGACGCTGTGATGATGCAGTGAGTAAGCAGTAATGATGCTGTGATGATGCTGAGATGATGATGTGATGATGCAGTGGTGATGCTCTGATGACGATGCAAAGATGCTGTGATGATGCAGTAATGATGCTGTGATGATTCTGTGATGATTTGGTGATGATGCTGTGATGACAGTTTGATGACGTTGTTATGATGCTGTGATGACACTGAAAACGTTGTGATGATGATGTGATAATGCTGTGATGATGGAGTGATGATGTATTTATGACATTGTGATTATGCCGAGATGATGCTTTGATGATGCAGTTATGATGCTGTGATGATGATGCACTCATGATGCAGTGAGGATGCAGTGATGATGCTGTGATGATGCTCTGATGATGACGAACTGATGATGCTGTGATGATGTAGTGATGATGCAGTGATGTGTAGTGATGACGCTGTGATGATATTGTGATGATGATGTGATGATGCTGTGA
The DNA here is from genome assembly GCA_963989345.1 of Clangula hyemalis. Next base: position 37,148 of record CAXDIO010000086.1, on the reverse strand, counting down.
TTATGCGGAGATTATGCAGTGATTATGCAGTGATGATGCTGTCATGACAGTGTGATGATGCTGTGATGATGCTGCGATGTTGCTGTGAGGATGCTGTGATGATGCAGTGATTCTGAAGTAATGATGCTGTGATGGTGCTGTGATGATGCAGTGATGATGCAGTGATGATATGATGATGCAGTGATTATGCTGTAATAATTCTGTGACTATACTGAGATGATGCTGTAATGATGCATTGATGACGCTGTGATGACGCTGTGTTGATGCTGTGAGGATGCTGTGATGATGCAGTGATGATGCAGTGATGATGCTGACATGAAACTGATGATGTTGTGATGATGATGTGATGATGCTATGATGATGCAGTGAGTAAGCAGTAATGATGCTGAGATGATGATGTGATGATGCTGTGATGATGCTCTGATGATGCTGTGATGACGCAGTGATGATTCTGTGATGATGCAGTGATGATGTAGTGATGATGCTGTGATGATACTGTGATTATGCTGTGATGATGCTGTGATGATGCTCTGATGATGCTGTGATGACGCAGTGATGATTCTGTGATGATGCAGTGATGATGTAGTGATGACGCTGTGATGATACTGTGATTATGCTGTGATGATGCTGTGATTATGCGGTGATTATGCAGTGATGATGCTGTCATGACACTGTGATGATGATGCGATGATGCTGTGATGATGCTGCGATGTTGCTGTGAGGATGCTGTGATGATGCAGTGATTCTGCAGTAATGATGCTGTGATGATGCTGTGATGATGCAGTGATGACGCTGTGATGACTATGCGATGATGATGTGATGATGCTGTGATGATGCAGCTATGATGCTGTGATGATGCAGTGATTCTGCAGTAATGATGCTGTGATGGTGCTGTGATGATGCAGTGATGATGCAGTGATGACGATATGATGATGCAGTGATTATGCAGTGATTATGCTGTGACTATACTGAGATGATGCTGTAATGATGCATTGCTGATGTTGTGATGACGCTGTATTGATGCTGTGATGATGCTGTGATGATGCTCTGATGATGCTGTGATGACGCAGTGATGATTCAGTGATGATGCAGTGATGATGTAGTGATGACGCTGTGATGATACTGTGATTATGCTGTGATGATGCTGTGATTATGCGGTGATTATGCAGTGATGATGCTGTCATGACACTGTGATGATGATGCGATGATGCTGTGATGATGCTGCGATGTTGCTGTGAGGATGCTGTGATGATGCAGTGATTCTGCAGTAATGATGCTGTGATGATGCTGTGATGATGCAGTGATGACGCTGTGATGACTATGCGATGATGATGTGATGATGCTGTGATGATGCAGCTATGATGCTGTGATGATGCAGTGATTCTGCAGTAATGATGCTGTGATGGTGCTGTGATGATGCAGTGATGATGCAGTGATGACGATATGATGATGCAGTGATTATGCAGTGATTATGCTGTGACTATACTGAGATGATGCTGTAATGATGCATTGCTGATGTTGTGATGACGCTGTATTGATGCTGTGAGGATGCTGTGATGATGCAGTGATTATGCAGTGATGACGCTGTGATGACTCTGTGATGATGTTGTGATGATGCTGTGATGATGCTCTGATGATGCTGTGATGATGCAGTGATGATGCTGTGATGATGCAGTGATGATGCATTGATGACGCTGTGATGACTCTGTGATGATGTTGTGATGACGCAGTGATGATGTTGTGATGATGTTGTGATAATGCAGTGATGATGCTGTGATGACACTGTAATGACGCTGTCGTGATGCTGTGATGACGTAGTCATGGTGTTGTAATGATGCTGTTATGACACTGTGATTATGCAGTGATGATGCTATGATGATGCTGTGATGATACAGTGATGACAATTTGATGATGTAGTGATGATGCTGTGATGACTCTGATTATGCAGCTATGATGCTATGATGATGATGTGAGGATGAAGTGATTATGCATTTTTGATGCTGTGATGACGCTGTCATGATGCTGTGATGAAGCTGCGATGATGCAGTGATTATGCAGTTAGGACGCTTTGATGACACTGTGATGATGCATTTATGACACTGTAATGACGCTGTGATGATGTTGTGATGATGCAGTGAATAAGCAGTAATGATACTGTGATGATGCTGAGATGATGCTGTGATAATGCAGTGATGATGCTGTGATGACGCTTTGATGATGTTGTGATTATGATGTGATGCAGTGATGATTTTTTGATGATGCAGTTTAGATGCAGTGACGATGCAGTTATGACGCTGTGATGACGCGGTGATGATGCTGTGATGATGCTTTGATGATTTTGTTATGTTGTTGTGATGATGCAGTTATGATGATATGACGATGCTGTAACGATGCCGTGATGATGCAGTGATGATGCTGTGATTATTCAGTGATGATGCAGTGATGATGCTGTGATGATGCTGTGATGATGCAGTAATGATGCTGTGATGATGCATGATGATGCTACGATGATGTTGTGATGACGCTGTGATGATGATGTGATGATGCTGCAATGATGCTGTGATGATTCTGTGATGATGTTGTGATGATGCTGTGATGACGCTGCGATAACACAGTGATGATGTGGTGATGCAGTAATGATGCTGTGACGACGCACTGATTCTGCTCTGATGATGCTGTAATGATGCAGTCATGATGCAATAATGATGATGCTGTGATGATGCAGTGATGATGTTGTTATGACGCTGTGATGAAGCTGTGATAATATTATGATGATGCTATGATGACATAGCGATGATGCTGTGAAGATTCTTTGACGACGATGTGATGACGATGTGATGATGCTCTGATGATGCTGTTATGACGCTGTGATGATGCTGTGATGGTTCTTTGATGATGCAGTGTTTATGCAGTTATGACGCTGTGATGACGCTGTGATGATGCTTTGATCATGCTGTTATGATGCAGTTATTATGACGCCATGATGTTGTGACAATGCAGTGATGATGCGGTGATGACGCTGTGATGATGCAGTGATGATGCAGTAATGACGCTGTGATGATTTTGTGATGATGCTCTGATGACGCAGTGATGATGCTGTGATGATGTAGTGATGATGCTGTGAAGACGCTCTCATGACACTGTCGTGAAGCTGTGATGATGATGTCGTGATGCTGTGATGACGCTGTGATAACGCTGTGATGACGCTGTGATGATGCTCTATTGATGCTGTGATGATGCAGTAATAACGCTGTGATGACGCTCTTATAATTTTGTGATGATGCTGTGATGATACTGTGGTGATGCAGTGATGATGCAGTGATGACGCTGTGATGAGTCTCTGATGATGCTGAGATGACGCTGTGATGATGCAGTGATGACGCTGTGATGACACTATCGTGATTCTGTGATGATGATGTGATGATGCAGTAATGATGCTGTGATGATGCACTGATGATACTGTGATGACGTTGTGATAATGCAATGATTAGGCAGTAATGATGCTGTGATGATGCTGAGATGACACTGTGATGATGCAGTAATGGTGCAGTGATGATGCAGTTATGACACCGTGATAATGCTGTGATGCCGCAGTGAGTAAACAGTAATGATTCTGTGATGATGCAGTGATGATGATGTGATGATGCTGCGATGATGCTTTGATGATGCTGTGATGCTGCAGTGATGAAGCTGTGATGATTTTGTGATGATGCAGTTTAGATGCAGTGACGATGCAGTTATGACGCTGTGATGACGCGGTGATGATGCTGTGACGATGCTTTGATGGTTTTGTTATGTTGTTGTGATGATGCAGTTATGATGATATGACGATGCTGTAACGATGCCGTGATGATGCTGTGATGATGCAGTGATGATGCTGCGGTGATGTTGTGATGATGCTGTGATGATGTTGTGATGATGCTGTCGTTACGCTATGATGATTCTGTGATTATGTAGCTAAAATGCTGTGATGATGATGTGATGATGTAGTGATGATGCAGTGGTGATGCTCTGATGACGATGCAAAGATGCTGTGATGATGCAGTAATGATGCTGTGATGATTCTGTGATGATGCTGTGATTATGCTGAGATTATGCTCAGATTATGCTCTGATGATGCAGTGATGGTACAGTGATGATTCAGTGAGGAGTCAGTGATGATGATGTGATTACGATGCGGAGATGCTGTGATCATGCAGTAAGGATGCAATGATGATGCTGTGATGACACTGTGATTATGTTGTGTTGATACTTGTAATGATGTTTTGATGACGATGTGATGATGCTGTGATGATGCAGTGATTATGCAGTGATGATGCTGTGATGATGTGGTGATGATGCAGTGATTATGCAGTGATGATGCTGTGATGATGCAGTGATGATGCTGTGATGATATTGTGATGATGATATGAAGATGCTATGATGATTCAGTGATGATTCTGTGATGATGCATTTACGATACTGTGATGACGCTGTGATGATGTTGTTATGATGGTGTGATGATGCTGTGATGATATTTTGATGATACTGTGACAATGATGTGATGATGCAGCAATGATGCAGTGTTGATGCAGTGATGATGCGGTGATGATGCAGTGATTATGCAGTGATGATACTGTGATGATGCATTGGTGGTGCTGTGATGATGCTTGGATGATGCTTGGATGATTCAGTGATGATTCTGTGATGACACTGTGATGATGTGATGATGCAGTGAATATACTGTGATGACACTATGATGATGCAGTGATTATGCAGAAATGATTCTGTGATGATGCTGAGATGATGTTGTTATGATGCAGTGATGATGCTTTGATGACGCTGTCGTGATGGTGAGATGACGCTGTCGTGATGCTTTGATGATGCTGTGATGACACTGTGATGATGCAGTGATGATACTGTGATGACGCTGTGAAAATGCAATGATTATGCAGAAATGATTCTGTGATGATGCTGAGATGATGCTGTGATGATGCAGTGAGTAAGCAGTGATGATGCAGTAATGATGCCATGATGATGCTGAGATGATGCTGTGATGTTGCAGTGATGGTGCAGTGATGATTCAGTGAGGACACTGTGATGATGCTGTGATTACAATCTGATGACGTAGTGATGATGCTGTGATGACCTTATGATGATGCTGTGATGATTCTGTGATGATGCTGTGATTATGCTGCTATGATGCAGTCATGATGCAGTGATGATGCTGAGATGACACTGATGATGCTGTGATAATGATGTGATGATGCTGTGATGATGTATTGATGACAGTGAAGATGCTATAATGATGATGTGATGATGCAGTGATGATGCTGTGATAATGTTCTGATGATGAAGCTATGATGTTATGATGCAGTGATGACACTGTCATGACGCTGTGATGATGCAGTGAGTAAGCAGTAATGATGCTGTGATGATGCTGAGATGATGATGTGATGATGCAGTGGTGATGCTCTGATGACGATGCAAAGATGCTGTGATGATGCAGTAATGATGCTGTGATGATTCTGTGATGATTTGGTGATGATGCTGTGATGACAGTTTGATGACGTTGTTATGATGCTGTGATGACACTGAAAACGTTGTGATGATGATGTGATAATGCTGTGATGATGGAGTGATGATGTATTTATGGCATTGTGATTATGCCGAGATGATGCTTTGATGATGCAGTTATGATGCTGTGATGATGATGCACTCATGATGCAGTGAGGATGCAGTGATGATGCTGTGATGATGCTCTGATGATGACGAAGTGATGATGCAGTGATGTGTAGTGATGACGCTGTGATGATATTGTGATGATGATGTGATGATGCTGTGATTATGCGGAGATTATGCAGTGATTATGCAGTGATGATGCTGTCATGACAGTGTGATGATGCTGTGATGATGCTGCGATGTTGCTGTGAGGATGCTGTGATGATGCAGTGATTCTGAAGTAATGATGCTGTGATGGTGCTGTGATGATGCAGTGATGATGCAGTGATGACGATATGATGATGCAGTGATTATGCTGTAATAATTCTGTGACTATACTGAGATGATGCTGTAATGATGCATTGATGACGCTGTGATGACGCTGTGTTGATGCTGTGAGGATGCTGTGATGATGCAGTGATTATGCAGTGATGATGCTGACATGAAACTGATGATGTTGTGATGATGATGTGATGATGCTCTGATGATGCTGTGATGACGCAGTGATGATTCTGTGATGATGATGTGATGATGCTGTGATGATGCTCTGATGATGCTGTGATGACGCAGTGATGATTCTGTGATGATGCAGTGATGATGCATTGATGATGTAGTGATGACGCTGTGATGATACTGTGATTATGCTGAGATGATGCTGTGATGATGTGATGATGCAGTGATGATTCACTGAGTAAGAAGTGATTATGTAGTGATGACGCTCTGATGACGCAGTGATGATGTTGTGATGATGTTGTGATAATGCAGTGATGATGCTGTGATGACACTGTAATGACGCTGTCGTGATGCTGTGATGACGTAGTCATGGTGTTGTAATGATGCTGTTATGACACTGTGATTATGCAGTGATGATGCTATGATGATGCTGTGATGATACAGGGATGACAATTTGATGATGTAGTGATGATGCTGTGATGACTCTATGATTATGCAGCTATGATGCTATGATGATGATGTGAGGATGAAGTGATTATGCATTTTTGATGCTGTGATGACGCTGTCATGATGCTGTGATGAAGCTGCGATGATGCAGTGATTATGCAGTTAGGACGCTTTGATGACACTGTGATGATGCATTTATGACACTGTAATGACGCTGTGATGATGTTGTGATGATGCAGTGAATAAGCAGTAATGATACTGTGATGATGCTGAGATGATGCTGTGATAACGCAGTGATGATGCTGTGATGACGCTTTGATGATGTTGTGATTATGATGTGATGCAGTGATGATTTTGTGATGATGCAGTTTAGATGCAGTGACGATGCAGTTATGACGCTGTGATGACGCGGTGATGATGCTGTGATGATGCTTTGATGATTTTGTTATGTTGTTGTGATGATGCAGTTATGATGATATGACGATGCTGTAACGATGCCGTGATGATGCAGTGATGATGCTGTGATTATTCAGTGATGATGCAGTGATGATGCTGTGATGATGCTGTGATGATGCAGTAATGATGCTGTGATGATGCATGATGATGCTACGATGATGTTGTGATGACGCTGTGATGATGATGTGATGATGCTGCAATGATGCTGTGATGATTCTGTGATGATGTTGTGATGATGCTGTGATGACGCTGCGATAACACAGTGATGATGTGGTGATGCAGTAATGATGCTGTGACGACGCACTGATTCTGCTCTGATGATGCTGTAATGATGCAGTCATGATGCAATAATGATGATGCTGTGATGATGCAGTGATGATGTTGTTATGACGCTGTGATGAAGCTGTGATAATATTATGATGATGTTATGATGACATAGCGATGATGCTGTGAAGATTCTTTGATGACGATGTGATGACGATGTGATGATGCTCTGATGATGCTGTTATGACGCTGTGATGATGCTGTGATGGTTCTTTGATGATGCAGTGTTTATGCAGTTATGACGCTGTGATGACGCTGTGATGATGCTTTGATCATGCTGTTATGATGCAGTTATTATGACGCCATGATGTTGTGACAATGCAGTGATGATGCAGTAATGACGCTGTGATGATTTTGTGATGATGCTCTGATGACGCAGTGATGATGCTGTGATGATGTAGTGATGATGCTGTGAAGACGCTCTCATGACACTGTCGTGAAGCTGTGATGATGATGTCGTGATGCTGTGATGACGCTGTGATAACGCTGTGATGACGCTGTGATGATGCTCTATTGATGCTGTGATGATGCAGTAATAACGCTGTGATGACGCTCTTATAATTTTGTGATGATGCTGTGATGATACTGTGGTGATGCAGTGATGATGCAGTGATGACGCTGTGATGAGTCTCTGATGATGCTGAGATGACGCTGTGATGATGCAGTGATGACGCTGTGATGACACTATCGTGATTCTGTGATGATGATGTGATGATGCAGTAATGATGCTGTGATGATGCACTGATGATACTGTGATGACGTTGTGATAATGCAATGATTAGGCAGTAATGATGCTGTGATGATGCTGAGATGACACTGTGATGATGCAGTTTAGATGCAGTGACGATGCAGTTATGACGCTGTGATGACGCGGTGATGATGCTGTGACGATGCTTTGATGATTTTGTTATGTTGTTGTGATGATGCAGTTATGATGATATGACGATGCTGTAACGATGCCGTGATGATGCTGTGATGATGCTGTGATGATGCAGTGATGACGCTGCGGTGATGCTGTGATGATGCTGTGATGATACAGTCATGATGTTACGATGACGCTGTGATGATGCTGTAATGATGTTGTGATGATGCTGTCGTTACGCTATGATGATTCTGTGATTATGTAGCTAAAATGCTGTGATGATGATGTGATGATGTAGTGATGATGCAGTGGTGATGCTCTGATGACGATGCAAAGATGCTGTGATGATGCAGTAATGATGCTGTGATGATTCTGTGATGATGCTGTGATTATGCTGAGATTATGCTCAGATTATGCTCTGATGATGCAGTGATGGTACAGTGATGATTCAGTGAGGAGTCAGTGATGATGATGTGATTACGATGCGGAGATGCTGTGATCATGCAGTAAGGATGCAATGATGATGCTGTGATGACACTGTGATTATGTTGTGTTGATACTTGTAATGATGTTTTGATGACGATGTGATGATGCTGTGATGATGCAGTGATTATGCAGTGATGATGTTGTGATGATGTGGTGATGATGCAGTGATTATGCAGTGATGATGCTGTGATGATGCAGTGATGATGCTGTGATGATATTGTGATGATGATATGAAGATGCTATGATGATTCAGTGATGATTCTGTGATGATGCATTTACGATACTGTGATGACGCTGTGATGATGTTGTTATGATGGTGTGATGATGCTGTGATGATATTTTGATGATACTGTGACAATGATGTGATGATGCAGCAATGATGCAGTGTTGATGCAGTGATGATGCGGTGATGATGCAGTGATTATGCAGTGATGATACTGTGATGATGCATTGGTGGTGCTGTGATGATGCTTGGATGATGCTTGGATGATTCAGTGATGATTCTGTGATGACACTGTGATGATGTGATGATGCAGTGAATATACTGTGATGACACTATGATGATGCAGTGATTATGCAGAAATGATTCTGTGATGATGCTGAGATGATGTTGTTATGATGCAGTGATGATGCTTTGATGACGCTGTCGTGATGGTGAGATGACGCTGTCGTGATGCTTTGATGATGCTGTGATGACACTGTGATGATGCAGTGATGATACTGTGATGACGCTGTGAAAATGCAATGATTATGCAGAAATGATTCTGTGATGATGCTGTGATGATGCAGTGAGTAAGCAGTGATGATGGAGTAATGATGCCATGATGATGCTGAGATGATGCTGTGATGTTGCAGTGATGGTGCAGTGATGATTCAGTGAGGACACTGTGATGATGCTGTGATTACAATCTGATGACGTAGTGATGATGCTGTGATGACCTTATGATGATGCTGTGATGATTCTGTGATGATGCTGTGATTATGCTGCTATGATGCAGTCATGATGCAGTGATGATGCTGAGATGACACTGATGATGCTGTGATAATGATGTGATGATGCTGTGATGATGTATTGATGACAGTGAAGATGCTATAATGATGATGTGATGATGCAGTGATGATGCTGTGATAATGTTCTGATGATGAAGCTATGATGTTATGATGCAGTGATGACACTGTCATGACGCTGTGATGATGCAGTGATGATGCATTGATGACGCTGTGATGACTCTGTGATGATGTTGTGATGACGCAGTGATGAAGTTGTGATGATGTTGTGATAATGCAGTGATGATGCTGTGATGACACTGTAATGACGCTGTCGTGATGCTGTGATGACGTAGTCATGGTGTTGTAATGATGCTGTTATGACACTGTGATTATGCAGTGATGATGCTATGATGATGCTGTGATGATACAGTGATGACAATTTGATGATGTAGTGATGATGCTGTGATGACTCTGATTATGCAGCTATGATGCTATGATGATGATGTGAGGATGAAGTGATTATGCATTTTTGATGCTGTGATGACGCTGTCATGATGCTGTGATGAAGCTGCGATGATGCAGTGATTATGCAGTTAGGACGCTTTGATGACACTGTGATGATGCATTTATGACACTGTAATGACGCTGTGATGATGTTGTGATGATGCAGTGAATAAGCAGTAATGATACTGTGATGATGCTGAGATGATGCTGTGATAATGCAGTGATGATGCTGTGATGACGCTTTGATGATGTTGTGATTATGATGTGATGCAGTGATGATTTTGTGATGATGCAGTTTAGATGCAGTGACGATGCAGTTATGACGCTGTGATGACGCGGTGATGATGCTGTGATGATGCTTTGATGATTTTGTTATGTTGTTGTGATGATGCAGTTATGATGATATGACGATGCTGTAACGATGCCGTGATGATGCAGTGATGATGCTGTGATTATTCAGTGATGATGCAGTGATGATGCTGTGATGATGCAGTGATGATGCAGTAATGATGCTGTGATGATGCATGATGATGCTACGATGATGTTGTGATGACGCTGTGATGATGATGTGATGATGCTGCAATGATGCTGTGATGATTCTGTGATGATGTTGTGATGATGCTGTGATGACGCTGCGATAACACAGTGATGATGTGGTGATGCAGTAATGATGCTGTGACGACGCACTGATTCTGCTCTGATGATGCTGTAATGATGCAGTCATGATGCAATAATGATGATGCTGTGATGATGCAGTGATGATGTTGTTATGACGCTGTGATGAAGCTGTGATAATATTATGATGATGCTATGATGACATAGCGATGATGCTGTGAAGATTCTTTGATGACGATGTGATGACGATGTGATGATGCTCTGATGATGCTGTTATGACGCTGTGATGATGCTGTGATGGTTCTTTGATGATGCAGTGTTTATGCAGTTATGACGCTGTGATGACGCTGTGATGATGCTTTGATCATGCTGTTATGATGCAGTTATTATGACGCCATGATGTTGTGACAATGCAGTGATGACGCTGTGATGATGCTGTGATGATGCAGTGATGATGCAGTAATGACGCTGTGATGATTTTGTGATGATGCTCTGATGACGCAGTGATGATGCTGTGATGATGTAGTGATGATGCTGTGAAGACGCTCTCATGACACTGTCGTGAAGCTGTGATGATGATGTCGTGATGCTGTGATGACGCTGTGATAACGCTGTGATGACGCTGTGATGATGCTCTATTGATGCTGTGATGATGCAGTAATAACGCTGTGATGACGCTCTTATAATTTTGTGATGATGCTGTGATGATACTGTGGTGATGCAGTGATGATGCAGTGATGACGCTGTGATGACACTATCGTGATTCTGTGATGATGATGTGATGATGCAGTAATGATGCTGTGATGATGCACTGATGATACTGTGATGACGTTGTGATAATGCAATGATTAGGCAGTAATGATGCTGTGATGATGCTGAGATGACACTGTGATGATGCAGTAATGGTGCAGTGATGATGCAGTTATGACACCGTGATAATGCTGTGATGCCGCAGTGAGTAAACAGTAATGATTCTGTGATGATGCAGTGATGATGATGTGATGATGCTGCGATGATGCTTTGATGATGCTGTGATGCTGCAGTGATGAAGCTGTGATGATTTTGTGATGATGCAGTTTAGATGCAGTGACGATGCAGTTATGACGCTGTGATGACGCGGTGATGATGCTGTGACGATGCTTTGATGATTTTGTTATGTTGTTGTGATGATGCAGTTATGATGATATGACGATGCTGTAACGATGCCGTGATGATGCTGTGATGATGCTGTGATGATGCAGTGATGACGCTGCGGTGATGCTGTGATGATGCTGTGATGATACAGTCATGATGTTACGATGACGCTGTGATGATGCTGTAATGATGTTGTGATGATGCTGTCGTTACGCTATGATGATTCTGTGATTATGTAGCTAAAATGCTGTGATGATGATGTGATGATGTAGTGATGATGCAGTGGTGATGCTCTGATGACGATGCAAAGATGCTGTGATGATGCAGTAATGATGCTGTGATGATTCTGTGATGATGCTGTGATTATGCTGAGATTATGCTCAGATTATGCTCTGATGATGCAGTGATGGTACAGTGATGATTCAGTGAGGAGTCAGTGATGATGATGTGATTACGATGCGGAGATGCTGTGATCATGCAGTAAGGATGCAATGATGATGCTGTGATGACACTGTGATTATGTTGTGTTGATACTTGTAATGATGTTTTGATGACGATGTGATGATGCTGTGATGATGCAGTGATTATGCAGTGATGATGCTGTGATGATGTGGTGATGATGCAGTGATTATGCAGTGATGATGCTGTGATGATGCAGTGATGATGCTGTGATGATATTGTGATGATGATATGAAGATGCTATGATGATTCAGTGATGATTCTGTGATGATGCATTTACGATACTGTGATGACGCTGTGATGATGTTGTTATGATGGTGTGATGATGCTGTGATGATATTTTGATGATACTGTGACAATGATGTGATGATGCAGCAATGATGCAGTGTTGATGCAGTGATGATGCGGTGATGATGCAGTGATTATGCAGTGATGATACTGTGATGATGCATTGGTGGTGCTGTGATGATGCTTGGATGATGCTTGGATGATTCAGTGATGATTCTGTGATGACACTGTGATGATGTGATGATGCAGTGAATATACTGTGATGACACTATGATGATGCAGTGATTATGCAGAAATGATTCTGTGATGATGCTGAGATGATGTTGTTATGATGCAGTGATGATGCTTTGATGACGCTGTCGTGATGGTGAGATGACGCTGTCGTGATGCTTTGATGATGCTGTGATGACACTGTGATGATGCAGTGATGATACTGTGATGACGCTGTGAAAATGCAATGATTATGCAGAAATGATTCTGTGATGATGCTGAGATGATGCTGTGATGATGCAGTGAGTAAGCAGTGCTGATGCAGTAATGATGCCATGATGATGCTGAGATGATGCTGTGATGTTGCAGTGATGGTGCAGTGATGATTCAGTGAGGACACTGTGATGATGCTGTGATTACAATTTGATGACGTAGTGATGATGCTGTGATGACCTTATGATGATGCTGTGATGATTCTGTGATGATGCTGTGATTATGCTGCTATGATGCAGTCATGATGCAGTGATGATGCTGAGATGACACTGATGATGCTGTGATAATGATGTGATGATGCTGTGATGATGTATTGATGACAGTGAAGATGCTATAATGATGATGTGATGATGCAGTGATGATGCTGTGATAATGTTCTGATGATGAAGCTATGATGTTATGATGCAGTGATGACACTGTCATGACGCTGTGATGATGCAGTGAGTAAGCAGTAATGATGCAGTGATGATGCTGAGATGATGATGTGATGATGCAGTGGTGATGCTCTGATGACGATGCAAAGATGCTGTGATGATGCAGTAATGATGCTGTGATGATGCAGTAATGATGCTGTGATGATTCTGTGATGATTTGGTGATGATGCTGTGATGACAGTTTGATGACGTTGTTATGATGCTGTGATGACACTGAAAACGTTGTGATGATGATGTGATAATGCTGTGATGATGGAGTGATGATGTATTTATGGCATTGTGATTATGCCGAGATGATGCTTTGATGATGCAGTTATGATGCTGTGATGATGATGCACTCATGATGCAGTGAGGATGCAGTGATGATGCTGTGATGATGCTCTGATGATGACGAAGTGATGATGCTGTGATGATGTAGTGATGATGCAGTGATGTGTAGTGATGACGCTGTGATGATATTGTGATGATGATGTGATGATGCTGTGATTATGCGGAGATTATGCAGTGATTATGCAGTGATGATGCTGTCATGACAGTGTGATGATGCTGTGATGATGCTGCGATGTTGCTGTGAGGATGCTGTGATGATGCAGTGATTCTGAAGTAATGATGCTGTGATGGTGCTGTGATGATGCAGTGATGATATGATGATGCAGTGATTATGCTGTAATAATTCTGTGACTATACTGAGATGATGCTGTAATGATGCATTGATGACGCTGTGATGACGCTGTGTTGATGCTGTGAGGATGCTGTGATGATGCAGTGATTATGCAGTGATGATGCTGACATGAAACTGATGATGTTGTGATGATGATGTGATGATGCTATGATGATGCAGTGAGTAAGCAGTAATGATGCTGAGATGATGATGTGATGATGCTGTGATGATGCTCTGATGATGCTGTGATGACGCAGTGATGATTCTGTGATGATGCAGTGATGATGTAGTGATGACGCTGTGATGATACTGTGATTATGCTGTGATGATGCTGTGATTATGCGGTGATTATGCAGTGATGATGCTGTCATGACACTGTGATGATGATGCTGTGATGATGCTGCGATGTTGCTGTGAGGATGCTGTGATGATGCAGTGATTCTGCAGTAATGATGCTGTGATGATGCTGTGATTATGCAGCTATGATGCTGTGATGATGCAGTGATTCTGCAGTAATGATGCTGTGATGGTGCTGTGATGATGCAGTGATGATGCAGTGATAACGATATGATGATGCAGTGATTATGCAGTGATTATGCTGTGACTATACTGAGATGATGCTGTAATGATGCATTGTTGATGTTGTGATGACGCTGTATTGATGCTGTGAGGATGCTGTGATGATGCAGTGATTATGCAGTGATGATGCTGTGATGACTCTGTGATGATGTTGTGATGATGCTGTGATGATGCTCTGATGATGCTGTGATGATGCAGTGATGATGCTGTGATGATGCTGTGATGACTCTGTGATGATGTTGTGATGATGCTGTGATGATGCTCTGATGATGCTGTGATGATGCAGTGATGATGCTGTGATGATGCAGTGATGATTCACTGAGTAAGAAGTGATTATGTAGTGATGACGCTCTGATGACGCAGTGATGATGTTGTGATGATGTTGTGATAATGCAGTGATGATGCTGTGATGACACTGTAATGACGCTGTCGTGATGCTGTGATGACGTAGTCATGGTGTTGTAATGATGCTGTTATGACACTGTGATTATGCAGTGATGATGCTATGATGATGCTGTGATGATACAGTGATGACAATTTGATGATGTAGTGATGATGCTGTGATGACTCTATGATTATGCAGCTATGATGCTATGATGATGATGTGAGGATGAAGTGATTATGCATTTTTGATGCTGTGATGACGCTGTCATGATGCTGTGATGAAGCTGCGATGATGCAGTGATTATGCAGTTAGGACGCTTTGATGACACTGTGATGATGCATTTATGACACTGTAATGACGCTGTGATGATGTTGTGATGATGCAGTGAATAAGCAGTAATGATACTGTGATGATGCTGAGATGATGCTGTGATAACGCAGTGATGATGCTGTGATGACGCTTTGATGATGTTGTGATTATGATGTGATGCAGTGATGATTTTGTGATGATGCAGTTTAGATGCAGTGACGATGCAGTTATGACGCTGTGATGACGCGGTGATGATGCTGTGATGATGCTTTGATGATTTTGTTATGTTGTTGTGATGATGCAGTTATGATGATATGACGATGCTGTAACGATGCCGTGATGATGCAGTGATGATGCTGTGATTATTCAGTGATGATGCAGTGATGATGCTGTGATGATGCTGTGATGATGCAGTAATGATGCTGTGATGATGCATGATGATGCTACGATGATGTTGTGATGACGCTGTGATGATGATGTGATGATGCTGCAATGATGCTGTGATGATTCTGTGATGATGTTGTGATGATGCTGTGATGACGCTGCGATAACACAGTGATGATGTGGTGATGCAGTAATGATGCTGTGACGACGCACTGATTCTGCTCTGATGATGCTGTAATGATGCAGTCATGATGCAATAATGATGATGCTGTGATGATGCAGTGATGATGTTGTTATGACGCTGTGATGAAGCTGTGATAATATTATGATGATGCTATGATGACATAGCGATGATGCTGTGAAGATTCTTTGATGACGATGTGATGACGATGTGATGATGCTCTGATGATGCTGTTATGACGCTGTGATGATGCTGTGATGGTTCTTTGATGATGCAGTGTTTATGCAGTTATGACGCTGTGATGACGCTGTGATGATGCTTTGATCATGCTGTTATGATGCAGTTATTATGACGCCATGATGTTGTGACAATGCAGTGATGATGCGGTGATGACGCTGTGATGATGCAGTGATGATGCAGTAATGACGCTGTGATGATTTTGTGATGATGCTCTGATGACGCAGTGATGATGCTGTGATGATGTAGTGATGATGCTGTGAAGACGCTCTCATGACACTGTCGTGAAGCTGTGATGATGATGTCGTGATGCTGTGATGACGCTGTGATAACGCTGTGATGACGCTGTGATGATGCTCTATTGATGCTGTGATGATGCAGTAATAACGCTGTGATGACGCTCTTATAATTTTGTGATGATGCTGTGATGATACTGTGGTGATGCAGTGATGATGCAGTGATGACGCTGTGATGAGTCTCTGATGATGCTGAGATGACGCTGTGATGATGCAGTGATGACGCTGTGATGACACTATCGTGATTCTGTGATGATGATGTGATGATGCAGTAATGATGCTGTGATGATGCACTGATGATACTGTGATGACGTTGTGATAATGCAATGATTAGGCAGTAATGATGCTGTGATGATGCTGAGATGACACTGTGATGATGCAGTAATGGTGCAGTGATGATGCAGTTATGACACCGTGATAATGCTGTGATGCCGCAGTGAGTAAACAGTAATGATTCTGTGATGATGCAGTGATGATGATGTGATGATGCTGCGATGATGCTTTGATGATGCTGTGATGCTGCAGTGATGAAGCTGTGATGATTTTGTGATGATGCAGTTTAGATGCAGTGACGATGCAGTTATGACGCTGTGATGACGCGGTGATGATGCTGTGACGATGCTTTGATGATTTTGTTATGTTGTTGTGATGATGCAGTTATGATGATATGACGATGCTGTAACGATGCCGTGATGATGCTGTGATGATGCTGTGATGATGCAGTGATGACGCTGCGGTGATGCTGTGATGATGCTGTGATGATACAGTCATGATGTTACGATGACGCTGTGATGATGCTGTAATGATGTTGTGATGATGCTGTCGTTACGCTATGATGATTCTGTGATTATGTAGCTAAAATGCTGTGATGATGATGTGATGATGTAGTGATGATGCAGTGGTGATGCTCTGATGACGATGCAAAGATGCTGTGATGATGCAGTAATGATGCTGTGATGATTCTGTGATGATGCTGTGATTATGCTGAGATTATGCTCAGATTATGCTCTGATGATGCAGTGATGGTACAGTGATGATTCAGTGAGGAGTCAGTGATGATGATGTGATTACGATGCGGAGATGCTGTGATCATGCAGTAAGGATGCAATGATGATGCTGTGATGACACTGTGATTATGTTGTGTTGATACTTGTAATGATGTTTTGATGACGATGTGATGATGCTGTGATGATGCAGTGATTATGCAGTGATGATGCTGTGATGATGTGGTGATGATGCAGTGATTATGCAGTGATGATGCTGTGATGATATTGTGATGATGATATGAAGATGCTATGATGATTCAGTGATGATTCTGTGATGATGCATTTACGATACTGTGATGACGCTGTGATGATGTTGTTATGATGGTGTGATGATGCTGTGATGATATTTTGATGATACTGTGACAATGATGTGATGATGCAGCAATGATGCAGTGTTGATGCAGTGATGATGCGGTGATGATGCAGTGATTATGCAGTGATGATACTGTGATGATGCATTGGTGGTGCTGTGATGATGCTTGGATGATGCTTGGATGATTCAGTGATGATTCTGTGATGACACTGTGATGATGTGATGATGCAGTGAATATACTGTGATGACACTATGATGATGCAGTGATTATGCAGAAATGATTCTGTGATGATGCTGAGATGATGTTGTTATGATGCAGTGATGATGCTTTGATGACGCTGTCGTGATGGTGAGATGACGCTGTCGTGATGCTTTGATGATGCTGTGATGACACTGTGATGATACTGTGATGACGCTGTGAAAATGCAATGATTATGCAGAAATGATTCTGTGATGATGCTGAGATGATGCTGTGATGATGCAGTGAGTAAGCAGTGATGATGCAGTAATGATGCCATGATGATGCTGAGATGATGCTGTGATGTTGCAGTGATGGTGCAGTGATGATTCAGTGAGGACACTGTGATGATGCTGTGATTACAATCTGATGACGTAGTGATGATGCTGTGATGACCTTATGATGATGCTGTGATGATTCTGTGATGATGCTGTGATTATGCTGCTATGATGCAGTCATGATGCAGTGATGATGCTGAGATGACACTGATGATGCTGTGATAATGATGTGATGATGCTGTGATGATGTATTGATGACAGTGAAGATGCTATAATGATGATGTGATGATGCAGTGATGATGCTGTGATAATGTTCTGATGATGAAGCTATGATGTTATGATGCAGTGATGACACTGTCATGACGCTGTGATGATGCAGTGAGTAAGCAGTAATGATGCAGTGATGATGCTGAGATGATGATGTGATGATGCAGTGGTGATGCTCTGATGACGATGCAAAGATGCTGTGATGATGCAGTAATGATGCTGTGATGATTCTGTGATGATTTGGTGATGATGCTGTGATGACAGTTTGATGACGTTGTTATGATGCTGTGATGACACTGAAAACGTTGTGATGATGATGTGATAATGCTGTGATGATGGAGTGATGATGTATTTATGGCATTGTGATTATGCCGAGATGATGCTTTGATGATGCAGTTATGATGCTGTGATGATGATGCACTCATGATGCAGTGAGGATGCAGTGATGATGCTGTGATGATGCTCTGATGATGACGAAGTGATGATGCTGTGATGATGTAGTGATGATGCAGTGATGTGTAGTGATGACGCTGTGATGATATTGTGATGATGATGTGATGATGCTGTGATTATGCGGAGATTATGCAGTGATTATGCAGTGATGATGCTGTCATGACAGTGTGATGATGCTGTGATGATGCTGCGATGTTGCTGTGAGGATGCTGTGATGATGCAGTGATTCTGAAGTAATGATGCTGTGATGGTGCTGTGATGATGCAGTGATGATATGATGATGCAGTGATTATGCTGTAATAATTCTGTGACTATACTGAGATGATGCTGTAATGATGCATTGATGACGCTGTGATGACGCTGTGTTGATGCTGTGAGGATGCTGTGATGATGCAGTGATTATGCAGTGATGATGCTGACATGAAACTGATGATGTTGTGATGATGATGTGATGATGCTATGATGATGCAGTGAGTAAGCAGTAATGATGCTGAGATGATGATGTGATGATGCTGTGATGATGCTCTGATGATGCTGTGATGACGCAGTGATGATTCTGTGATGATGCAGTGATGATGTAGTGATGATGCTGTGATGATACTGTGATTATGCTGTGATGATGCTGTGATGATGCTCTGATGATGCTGTGATGACGCAGTGATGATTCTGTGATGATGCAGTGATGATGTAGTGATGACGCTGTGATGATACTGTGATTATGCTGTGATGATGCTGTGATTATGCAGTGATGATGCTGTCATGACACTGTGATGATGATGCGATGATGCTGTGATGATGCTGCGATGTTGCTGTGAGGATGCTGTGATGATGCAGTGATTCTGCAGTAATGATGCTGTGATGATGCTGTGATGATGCAGTGATGACGCTGTGATGACTATGCGATGATGATGTGATGATGCTGTGATGATGCAGCTATGATGCTGTGATGATGCAGTGATTCTGCAGTAATGATGCTGTGATGGTGCTGTGATGATGCAGTGATGATGCAGTGATAACGATATGATGATGCAGTGATTATGCAGTGATTATGCTGTGACTATACTGAGATGATGCTGTAATGATGCATTGTTGATGTTGTGATGACGCTGTATTGATGCTGTGAGGATGCTGTGATGATGCAGTGATTATGCAGTGATGATGCTGTGATGACTCTGTGATGATGTTGTGATGATGCTGTGATGATGCTCTGATGATGCTGTGATGATGCAGTGATGATGCTGTGATGATGCTGTGATGACTCTGTGATGATGTTGTGATGATGCTGTGATGATGCTCTGATGATGCTGTGATGATGCAGTGATGATGCTGTGATGATGCAGTGATGATTCACTGAGTAAGAAGTGATTATGTAGTGATGACGCTCTGATGACGCAGTGATGATGTTGTGATGATGTTGTGATAATGCAGTGATGATGCTGTGATGACACTGTAATGACGCTGTCGTGATGCTGTGATGACGTAGTCATGGTGTTGTAATGATGCTGTTATGACACTGTGATTATGCAGTGATGATGCTATGATGATGCTGTGATGATACAGTGATGACAATTTGATGATGTAGTGATGATGCTGTGATGACTCTATGATTATGCAGCTATGATGCTATGATGATGATGTGAGGATGAAGTGATTATGCATTTTTGATGCTGTGATGACGCTGTCATGATGCTGTGATGAAGCTGCGATGATGCAGTGATTATGCAGTTAGGACGCTTTGATGACACTGTGATGATGCATTTATGACACTGTAATGACGCTGTGATGATGTTGTGATGATGCAGTGAATAAGCAGTAATGATACTGTGATGATGCTGAGATGATGCTGTGATAACGCAGTGATGATGCTGTGATGACGCTTTGATGATGTTGTGATTATGATGTGATGCAGTGATGATTTTGTGATGATGCAGTTTAGATGCAGTGACGATGCAGTTATGACGCTGTGATGACGCGGTGATGATGCTGTGATGATGCTTTGATGATTTTGTTATGTTGTTGTGATGATGCAGTTATGATGATATGACGATGCTGTAACGATGCCGTGATGATGCAGTGATGATGCTGTGATTATTCAGTGATGATGCAGTGATGATGCTGTGATGATGCTGTGATGATGCAGTAATGATGCTGTGATGATGCATGATGATGCTACGATGATGTTGTGATGACGCTGTGATGATGATGTGATGATGCTGCAATGATGCTGTGATGATTCTGTGATGATGTTGTGATGATGCTGTGATGACGCTGCGATAACACAGTGGTGATGTGGTGATGCAGTAATGATGCTGTGACGACGCACTGATTCTGCTCTGATGATGCTGTAATGATGCAGTCATGATGCAATAATGATGATGCTGTGATGATGCAGTGATGATGTTGTTATGACGCTGTGATGAAGCTGTGATAATATTATGATGATGCTATGATGACATAGCGATGATGCTGTGAAGATTCTTTGATGACGATGTGATGACGATGTGATGATGCTCTGATGATGCTGTTATGACGCTGTGATGATGCTGTGATGGTTCTTTGATGATGCAGTGTTTATGCAGTTATGACGCTGTGATGACGCTGTGATGATGCTTTGATCATGCTGTTATGATGCAGTTATTATGACGCCATGATGTTGTGACAATGCAGTGATGATGCGGTGATGACGCTGTGATGATGCAGTGATGATGCAGTAATGACGCTGTGATGATTTTGTGATGATGCTCTGATGACGCAGTGATGATGCTGTGATGATGTAGTGATGATGCTGTGAAGACGCTCTCATGACACTGTCGTGAAGCTGTGATGATGATGTCGTGATGCTGTGATGACGCTGTGATAACGCTGTGATGACGCTGTGATGATGCTCTATTGATGCTGTGATGATGCAGTAATAACGCTGTGATGACGCTCTTATAATTTTGTGATGATGCTGTGATGATACTGTGGTGATGCAGTGATGATGCAGTGATGACGCTGTGATGAGTCTCTGATGATGCTGAGATGACGCTGTGATGATGCAGTGATGACGCTGTGATGACACTATCGTGATTCTGTGATGATGATGTGATGATGCAGTAATGATGCTGTGATGATGCACTGATGATACTGTGATGACGTTGTGATAATGCAATGATTAGGCAGTAATGATGCTGTGATGATGCTGAGATGACACTGTGATGATGCAGTAATGGTGCAGTGATGATGCAGTTATGACACCGTGATAATGCTGTGATGGCGCAGTGAGTAAACAGTAATGATTCTGTGATGATGCAGTGATGATGATGTGATGATGCTGCGATGATGCTTTGATGATGCTGTGATGCTGCAGTGATGAAGCTGTGATGATTTTGTGATGATGCAGTTTAGATGCAGTGACGATGCAGTTATGACGCTGTGATGACGCGGTGATGATGCTGTGACGATGCTTTGATGATTTTGTTATGTTGTTGTGATGATGCAGTTATGATGATATGACGATGCTGTAACGATGCCGTGATGATGCTGTGATGATGCTGTGATGATGCAGTGATGACGCTGCGGTGATGCTGTGATGATGCTGTGATGATACAGTCATGATGTTACGATGACGCTGTGATGATGCTGTAATGATGTTGTGATGATGCTGTCGTTACGCTATGATGATTCTGTGATTATGTAGCTAAAATGCTGTGATGATGATGTGATGATGTAGTGATGATGCAGTGGTGATGCTCTGATGACGATGCAAAGATGCTGTGATGATGCAGTAATGATGCTGTGATGATTCTGTGATGATGCTGTGATTATGCTGAGATTATGCTCAGATTATGCTCTGATGATGCAGTGATGGTACAGTGATGATTCAGTGAGGAGTCAGTGATGATGATGTGATTACGATGCGGAGATGCTGTGATCATGCAGTAAGGATGCAATGATGATGCTGTGATGACACTGTGATTATGTTGTGTTGATACTTGTAATGATGTTTTGATGACGATGTGATGATGCTGTGATGATGCAGTGATTATGCAGTGATGATGCTGTGATGATGTGGTGATGATGCAGTGATTATGCAGTGATGATGCTGTGATGATGCAGTGATGATGCTGTGATGATATTGTGATGATGATATGAAGATGCTATGATGATTCAGTGATGATTCTGTGATGATGCATTTACGATACTGTGATGACGCTGTGATGATGTTGTTATGATGGTGTGATGATGCTGTGATGATATTTTGATGATACTGTGACAATGATGTGATGATGCAGCAATGATGCAGTGTTGATGATGTGATGATGCGGTGATGATGCAGTGATTATGCAGTGATGATACTGTGATGATGCATTGGTGGTGCTGTGATGATGCTTGGATGATGCTTGGATGATTCAGTGATGATTCTGTGATGACACTGTGATGATGTGATGATGCAGTGAATATACTGTGATGACACTATGATGATGCAGTGATTATGCAGAAATGATTCTGTGATGATGCTGAGATGATGTTGTTATGATGCAGTGATGATGCTTTGATGACGCTGTCGTGATGGTGAGATGACGCTGTCGTGATGCTTTGATGATGCTGTGATGACACTGTGATGATGCAGTGATGATACTGTGATGACGCTGTGAAAATGCAATGATTATGCAGAAATGATTCTGTGATGATGCTGAGATGATGCTGTGATGATGCAGTGAGTAAGCAGTGCTGATGCAGTAATGATGCCATGATGATGCTGAGATGATGCTGTGATGTTGCAGTGATGGTGCAGTGATGATTCAGTGAGGACACTGTGATGATGCTGTGATTACAATCTGATGACGTAGTGATGATGCTGTGATGACCTTATGATGATGCTGTGATGATTCTGTGATGATGCTGTGATTATGCTGCTATGATGCAGTCATGATGCAGTGATGATGCTGAGATGACACTGATGATGCTGTGATAATGATGTGATGATGCTGTGATGATGTATTGATGACAGTGAAGATGCTATAATGATGATGTGATGATGCAGTGATGATGCTGTGATAATGTTCTGATGATGAAGCTATGATGTTATGATGCAGTGATGACACTGTCATGACGCTGTGATGATGCAGTGAGTAAGCAGTAATGATGCTGTGATGATGCTGAGATGATGATGTGATGATGCAGTGGTGATGCTCTGATGACGATGCAAAGATGCTGTGATGATGCAGTAATGATGCTGTGATGATTCTGTGATGATTTGGTGATGATGCTGTGATGACAGTTTGATGACGTTGTTATGATGCTGTGATGACACTGAAAACGTTGTGATGATGATGTGATAATGCTGTGATGATGGAGTGATGATGTATTTATGGCATTGTGATTATGCCGAGATGATGCTTTGATGATGCAGTTATGATGCTGTGATGATGATGCACTCATGATGCAGTGAGGATGCAGTGATGATGCTGTGATGATGCTCTGATGATGACGAAGTGATGATGCTGTGATGATGTAGTGATGATGCAGTGATGTGTAGTGATGACGCTGTGATGATATTGTGATGATGATGTGATGATGCTGTGATTATGCGGAGATTATGCAGTGATTATGCAGTGATGATGCTGTCATGACAGTGTGATGATGCTGTGATGATGCTGCGATGTTGCTGTGAGGATGCTGTGATGATGCAGTGATTCTGAAGTAATGATGCTGTGATGGTGCTGTGATGATGCAGTGATGATATGATGATGCAGTGATTATGCTGTAATAATTCTGTGACTATACTGAGATGATGCTGTAATGATGCATTGATGACGCTGTGATGACGCTGTGTTGATGCTGTGAGGATGCTGTGATGATGCAGTGATTATGC
This sequence comes from Clangula hyemalis, assembly GCA_963989345.1. The sequence continues at coordinate 12,029 of CAXDIO010000086.1, read as the reverse complement.
AGTGATGATGCTGACATGAAACTGATGATGTTGTGATGATGATGTGATGATGCTATGATGATGCAGTGAGTAAGCAGTAATGATGCTGAGATGATGATGTGATGATGCTGTGATGATGCTCTGATGATGCTGTGATGACGCAGTGATGATTCTGTGATGATGCAGTGATGATGTAGTGATGATGCTGTGATGATACTGTGATTATGCTGTGATGATGCTGTGATGATGCTCTGATGATGCTGTGATGACGCAGTGATGATTCTGTGATGATGCAGTGATGATGTAGTGATGACGCTGTGATGATACTGTGATGATGCTGTGATGATGCTGTGATTATGCAGTGATGATGCTGTCATGACACTGTGATGATGATGCGATGATGCTGTGATGATGCTGCGATGTTGCTGTGAGGATGCTGTGATGATGCAGTGATTCTGCAGTAATGATGCTGTGATGATGCTGTGATGATGCAGTGATGACGCTGTGATGACTATGCGATGATGATGTGATGATGCTGTGATGATGCAGCTATGATGCTGTTATGATGCAGTGATTCTGCAGTAATGATGCTGTGATGGTGCTGTGATGATGCAGTGATGATGCAGTGATGACGATATGATGATGCAGTGATTATGCAGTGATTATGCTGTGACTATACTGAGATGATGCTGTAATGATGCATTGTTGACGTTGTGATGACGCTGTATTGATGCTGTGAGGATGCTGTGATGATGCAGTGATTATGCAGTGATGATGCTGTGATGACTCTGTGATGATGTTGTGATGATGCTGTGATGATGCTCTGATGATGCTGTGATGATGCAGTGATGATGCTGTGATGATGCAGTGATGATGCATTGATGATGTAGTGATGACGCTGTGATGATACTGTGATTATGCTGAGATGATGCTGTGATGATGTTATGATGCAGTGATGATTCACTGAGTAAGAAGTGATTATGTAGTGATGATGTTGTGATGATGTTGTGTAAAGCAGTGATGATGTTGTGATAATGCAGTGATGATGCTGTGATGACACTGTAATGACGCTGTCGTGATGCTGTGATGACGTAGTCATGGTGTTGTAATGATGCTGTTATGACACTGTGATTATGCAGTGATGATGCTATGATGATGCTGTGATGATACAGTGATGACAATTTGATGATGTAGTGATGATGCTGTGATGACTCTGATTATGCAGCTATGATGCTATGATGATGATGTGAGGATGAAGTGATTATGCATTTTTGATGCTGTGATGACGCTGTCATGATGCTGTGATGAAGCTGCGATGATGCAGTGATTATGCAGTTAGGACGCTTTGATGACACTGTGATGATGCATTTATGACACTGTAATGACGCTGTGATGATGTTGTGATGATGCAGTGAATAAGCAGTAATGATACTGTGATGATGCTGAGATGATGCTGTGATAACGCAGTGATGATGCTGTGATGACGCTTTGATGATGTTGTGATTATGATGTGATGCAGTGATGATTTTTTGATGATGCAGTTTAGATGCAGTGACGATGCAGTTATGACGCTGTGATGACGCGGTGATGATGCTGTGATGATGCTTTGATGATTTTGTTATGTTGTTGTGATGATGCAGTTATGATGATATGACGATGCTGTAACGATGCCGTGATGATGCAGTGATGATGCTGTGATTATTCAGTGATGATGCAGTGATGATGCTGTGATGATGCTGTGATGATGCAGTAATGATGCTGTGATGATGCATGATGATGCTACGATGATGTTGTGATGACGCTGTGATGATGATGTGATGATGCTGCAATGATGCTGTGATGATTCTGTGATGATGTTGTGATGATGCTGTGATGACGCTGCGATAACACAGTGATGATGTGGTGATGCAGTAATGATGCTGTGACGACGCACTGATTCTGCTCTGATGATGCTGTAATGATGCAGTCATGATGCAATAATGATGATGCTGTGATGATGCAGTGATGATGTTGTTATGACGCTGTGATGAAGCTGTGATAATATTATGATGATGCTATGATGACATAGCGATGATGCTGTGAAGATTCTTTGATGACGATGTGATGACGATGTGATGCTCTGATGATGCTGTTATGACGCTGTGATGATGCTGTGATGGTTCTTTGATGATGCAGTGTTTATGCAGTTATGACGCTGTGATGACGCTGTGATGATGCTTTGATCATGCTGTTATGATGCAGTTATTATGACGCCATGATGTTGTGACAATGCAGTGATGATGCGGTGATGACGCTGTGATGATGCAGTGATGATGCAGTAATGACGCTGTGATGATTTTGTGATGATGCTCTGATGACGCAGTGATGATGCTGTGATGATGTAGTGATGATGCTGTGAAGACGCTCTCATGACACTGTCGTGAAGCTGTGATGATGATGTCGTGATGCTGTGATGACGCTGTGATAACGCTGTGATGACGCTGTGATGATGCTCTATTGATGCTGTGATGATGCAGTAATAACGCTGTGATGACGCTCTTATAATTTTGTGATGATGCTGTGATGATACTGTGGTGATGCAGTGATGATGCAGTGATGACGCTGTGATGAGTCTCTGATGATGCTGAGATGACGCTGTGATGACGCTGTGATGACACTATCGTGATTCTGTGATGATGATGTGATGATGCAGTAATGATGCTGTGATGATGCACTGATGATACTGTGATGACGTTGTGATAATGCAATGATTAGGCAGTAATGATGCTGTGATGATGCTGAGATGACACTGTGATGATGCAGTAATGGTGCAGTGATGATGCAGTTATGACACCGTGATAATGCTGTGATGCCGCAGTGAGTAAACAGTAATGATTCTGTGATGATGCAGTGATGATGATGTGATGATGCTGCGATGATGCTTTGATGATGCTGTGATGCTGCAGTGATGAAGCTGTGATGATTTTGTGATGATGCAGTTTAGATGCAGTGACGATGCAGTTATGACGCTGTGATGACGCGGTGATGATGCTGTGACGATGCTTTGATGATTTTGTTATGTTGTTGTGATGATGCAGTTATGATGATATGACGATGCTGTAACGATGCCGTGATGATGCTGTGATGATGCAGTGATGACGCTGCGGTGATGCTGTGATGATGCTGTGATGATACAGTCATGATGTTACGATGACGCTGTGATGATGCTGTAATGATGTTGTGATGATGCTGTCGTTACGCTATGATGATTCTGTGATTATGTAGCTAAAATGCTGTGATGATGATGTGATGATGTAGTGATGATGCAGTGGTGATGCTCTGATGACGATGCAAAGATGCTGTGATGATGCAGTAATGATGCTGTGATGATTCTGTGATGATGCTGTGATTATGCTGAGATTATGCTCAGATTATGCTCTGATGATGCAGTGATGGTACAGTGATGATTCAGTGAGGAGTCAGTGATGATGATGTGATTACGATGCGGAGATGCTGTGATCATGCAGTAAGGATGCAATGATGATGCTGTGATGACACTGTGATTATGTTGTGTTGATACTTGTAATGATGTTTTGATGACGATGTGATGATGCTGTGATGATGCAGTGATTATGCAGTGATGATGCTGTGATGATGTGGTGATGATGCAGTGATTATGCAGTGATGATGCTGTGATGATGCAGTGATGATGCTGTGATGATATTGTGATGATGATATGAAGATGCTATGATGATTCAGTGATGATTCTGTGATGATGCATTTACGATACTGTGATGACGCTGTGATGATGTTGTTATGATGGTGTGATGATGCTGTGATGATATTTTGATGATACTGTGACAATGATGTGATGATGCAGCAATGATGCAGTGTTGATGATGTGATGATGCGGTGATGATGCAGTGATTATGCAGTGATGATACTGTGATGATGCATTGGTGGTGCTGTGATGATGCTTGGATGATGCTTGGATGATTCAGTGATGATTCTGTGATGACACTGTGATGATGTGATGATGCAGTGAATATACTGTGATGACACTATGATGATGCAGTGATTATGCAGAAATGATTCTGTGATGATGCTGAGATGATGTTGTTATGATGCAGTGATGATGCTTTGATGACGCTGTCGTGATGGTGAGATGACGCTGTCGTGATGCTTTGATGATGCTGTGATGACACTGTGATGATGCAGTGATGATACTGTGATGACGCTGTGAAAATGCAATGATTATGCAGAAATGATTCTGTGATGATGCTGAGATGATGCTGTGATGATGCAGTGAGTAAGCAGTGATGATGCAGTAATGATGCCATGATGATGCTGAGATGATGCTGTGATGTTGCAGTGATGGTGCAGTGATGATTCAGTGAGGACACTGTGATGATGCTGTGATTACAATCTGATGACGTAGTGATGATGCTGTGATGACCTTATGATGATGCTGTGATGATTCTGTGATGATGCTGTGATTATGCTGCTATGATGCAGTCATGATGCAGTGATGATGCTGAGATGACACTGATGATGCTGTGATAATGATGTGATGATGCTGTGATGATGTATTGATGACAGTGAAGATGCTATAATGATGATGTGATGATGCAGTGATGATGCTGTGATAATGTTCTGATGATGAAGCTATGATGTTATGATGCAGTGATGACACTGTCATGACGCTGTGATGATGCAGTGAGTAAGCAGTAATGATGCTGTGATGATGCTGAGATGATGATGTGATGATGCAGTGGTGATGCTCTGATGACGATGCAAAGATGCTGTGATGATGCAGTAATGATGCTGTGATGATTCTGTGATGATTTGGTGATGATGCTGTGATGACAGTTTGATGACGTTGTTATGATGCTGTGATGACACTGAAAACGTTGTGATGATGATGTGATAATGCTGTGATGATGGAGTGATGATGTATTTATGACATTGTGATTATGCCGAGATGATGCTTTGATGATGCAGTTATGATGCTGTGATGATGATGCACTCATGATGCAGTGAGGATGCAGTGATGATGCTGTGATGATGCTCTGATGATGACGAACTGATGATGCTGTGATGATGTAGTGATGATGCAGTGATGTGTAGTGATGACGCTGTGATGATATTGTGATGATGATGTGATGATGCTGTGATTATGCGGAGATTATGCAGTGATTATGCAGTGATGATGCTGTCATGACAGTGTGATGATGCTGTGATGATGCTGCGATGTTGCTGTGAGGATGCTGTGATGATGCAGTGATTCTGAAGTAATGATGCTGTGATGGTGCTGTGATGATGCAGTGATGATGCAGTGATGATGCAGTGATGATATGATGATGCAGTGATTATGCTGTAATAATTCTGTGACTATACTGAGATGATGCTGTAATGATGCATTGATGACGCTGTGATGACGCTGTGTTGATGCTGTGAGGATGCTGTGATGATGCAGTGATTATGCAGTGATGATGCTGACATGAAACTGATGATGTTGTGATGATGATGTGATGATGCTCTGATGATGCTGTGATGACACAGTGATGATGCAGTGATGATGCATTGATGATGTAGTGATGACGCTGTGATGATACTGTGATTATGCTGTGATGATGCTGTGATGATGTGATGATGCAGTGATGATTCACTGAGTAAGAAGTGATTATGTAGTGATGACGCTCTGATGACGCAGTGATGATGTTGTGATGATGTTGTGATAATGCAGTGATGATGCTGTGATGACACTGTAATGACGCTGTCGTGATGCTGTGATGACGTAGTCATGGTGTTGTAATGATGCTGTTATGACACTGTGATTATGCAGTGATGATGCTATGATGATGCTGTGATGATACAGTGATGACAATTTGATGATGTAGTGATGATGCTGTGATGACTCTATGATTATGCAGCTATGATGCTATGATGATGATGTGAGGATGAAGTGATTATGCATTTTTGATGCTGTGATGACGCTGTCATGGTGCTGTGATGAAGCTGCGATGATGCAGTGATTATGCAGTTAGGACGCTTTGATGACACTGTGATGATGCATTTATGACACTGTAATGACGCTGTGATGATGTTGTGATGATGCAGTGAATAAGCAGTAATGATACTGTGATGATGCTGAGATGATGCTGTGATAACGCAGTGATGATGCTGTGATGACGCTTTGATGATGTTGTGATTATGATGTGATGCAGTGATGATTTTTTGATGATGCAGTTTAGATGCAGTGACGATGCAGTTATGACGCTGTGATGACGCGGTGATGATGCTGTGATGATGCTTTGATGATTTTGTTATGTTGTTGTGATGATGCAGTTATGATGATATGACGATGCTGTAACGATGCCGTGATGATGCAGTGATGATGCTGTGATTATTCAGTGATGATGCAGTGATGATGCTGTGATGATGCTGTGATGATGCAGTAATGATGCTGTGATGATGCATGATGATGCTACGATGATGTTGTGATGACGCTGTGATGATGATGTGATGATGCTGCAATGATGCTGTGATGATTCTGTGATGATGTTGTGATGATGCTGTGATGACGCTGCGATAACACAGTGATGATGTGGTGATGCAGTAATGATGCTGTGACGACGCACTGATTCTGCTCTGATGATGCTGTAATGATGCAGTCATGATGCAATAATGATGATGCTGTGATGATGCAGTGATGATGTTGTTATGACGCTGTGATGAAGCTGTGATAATATTATGATGATGCTATGATGACATAGCGATGATGCTGTGAAGATTCTTTGATGACGATGTGATGACGATGTGATGATGCTCTGATGATGCTGTTATGACGCTGTGATGATGCTGTGATGGTTCTTTGATGATGCAGTGTTTATGCAGTTATGACGCTGTGATGACGCTGTGATGATGCTTTGATCATGCTGTTATGATGCAGTTATTATGACGCCATGATGTTGTGACAATGCAGTGATGATGCGGTGATGACGCTGTGATGATGCAGTGATGATGCAGTAATGACGCTGTGATGATTTTGTGATGATGCTCTGATGACGCAGTGATGATGCTGTGATGATGTAGTGATGATGCTGTGAAGACGCTCTCATGACACTGTCGTGATGCTGTGATGACGCTGTGATAACGCTGTGATGACGCTGTGATGACGCTGTGATGATGCTCTATTGATGCTGTGATGATGCAGTAATAACGCTGTGATGACGCTCTTATAATTTTGTGATGATGCTGTGATGATACTGTGGTGATGCAGTGATGATGCAGTGATGACGCTGTGATGAGTCTCTGATGATGCTGAGATGACGCTGTGATGATGCAGTGATGACGCTGTGATGACACTATCGTGATTCTGTGATGATGATGTGATGATGCAGTAATGATGCTGTGATGATGCACTGATGATACTGTGATGACGTTGTGATAATGCAATGATTAGGCAGTAATGATGCTGTGATGATGCTGAGATGACACTGTGATGATGCAGTAATGGTGCAGTGATGATGCAGTTATGACACTGTGATAATGCTGTGATGCCGCAGTGAGTAAACAGTAATGATTCTGTGATGATGCAGTGATGATGATGTGATGATGCTGCGATGATGCTTTGATGATGCTGTGATGCTGCAGTGATGAAGCTGTGATGATTTTGTGATGATGCAGTTTAGATGCAGTGACGATGCAGTTATGACGCTGTGATGACGCGGTGATGATGCTGTGACGATGCTTTGATGATTTTGTTATGTTGTTGTGATGATGCAGTTATGATGATATGACGATGCTGTAACGATGCCGTGATGATGCTGTGATGATGCTGTGATGATGCAGTGATGACGCTGCGGTGATGCTGTGATGATGCTGTGATGATACAGTCATGATGTTACGATGACGCTGTGATGATGCTGTAATGATGTTGTGATGATGCTGTCGTTACGCTATGATGATTCTGTGATTATGTAGCTAAAATGCTGTGATGATGATGTGATGATGTAGTGATGATGCAGTGGTGATGCTCTGATGACGATGCAAAGATGCTGTGATGATGCAGTAATGATGCTGTGATGATGCTGTGATTATGCTGAGATTATGCTCAGATTATGCTCTGATGATGCAGTGATGGTACAGTGATGATTCAGTGAGGAGTCAGTGATGATGATGTGATTACGATGCGGAGATGCTGTGATCATGCAGTAAGGATGCAATGATGATGCTGTGATGACACTGTGATTATGTTGTGTTGATACTTGTAATGATGTTTTGATGACGATGTGATGATGCTGTGATGATGCAGTGATTATGCAGTGATGATGCTGTGATGATGTGGTGATGATGCAGTGATTATGCAGTGATGATGCTGTGATGATGCAGTGATGATGCTGTGATGATATTGTGATGATGATATGAAGATGCTATGATGATTCAGTGATGATTCTGTGATGATGCATTTACGATACTGTGATGACGCTGTGATGATGTTGTTATGATGGTGTGATGATGCTGTGATGATATTTTGATGATACTGTGACAATGATGTGATGATGCAGCAATGATGCAGTGTTGATGCAGTGATGATGCGGTGATGATGCAGTGATTATGCAGTGATGATACTGTGATGATGCATTGGTGGTGCTGTGATGATGCTTGGATGATGCTTGGATGATTCAGTGATGATTCTGTGATGACACTGTGATGATGTGATGATGCAGTGAATATACTGTGATGACACTATGATGATGCAGTGATTATGCAGAAATGATTCTGTGATGATGCTGAGATGATGTTGTTATGATGCAGTGATGATGCTTTGATGACGCTGTCGTGATGGTGAGATGACGCTGTCGTGATGCTTTGATGATGCTGTGATGACACTGTGATGATGCAGTGATGATACTGTGATGACGCTGTGAAAATGCAATGATTATGCAGAAATGATTCTGTGATGATGCTGAGATGATGCTGTGATGATGCAGTGAGTAAGCAGTGATGATGCAGTAATGATGCCATGATGATGCTGAGATGATGCTGTGATGTTGCAGTGATGGTGCAGTGATGATTCAGTGAGGACACTGTGATGATGCTGTGATTACAATCTGATGACGTAGTGATGATGCTGTGATGACCTTATGATGATGCTGTGATGATTCTGTGATGATGCTGTGATTATGCTGCTATGATGCAGTCATGATGCAGTGATGATGCTGAGATGACACTGATGATGCTGTGATAATGATGTGATGATGCTGTGATGATGTATTGATGACAGTGAAGATGCTATAATGATGATGTGATGATGCAGTGATGATGCTGTGATAATGTTCTGATGATGAAGCTATGATGTTATGATGCAGTGATGACACTGTCATGACGCTGTGATGATGCAGTGAGTAAGCAGTAATGATGCTGTGATGATGCTGAGATGATGATGTGATGATGCAGTGGTGATGCTCTGATGACGATGCAAAGATGCTGTGATGATGCAGTAATGATGCTGTGATGATTCTGTGATGATTTGGTGATGATGCTGTGATGACAGTTTGATGACGTTGTTATGATGCTGTGATGACACTGAAAACGTTGTGATGATGATGTGATAATGCTGTGATGATGGAGTGATGATGTATTTATGACATTGTGATTATGCCGAGATGATGCTTTGATGATGCAGTTATGATGCTGTGATGATGATGCACTCATGATGCAGTGAGGATGCAGTGATGATGCTGTGATGATGCTCTGATGATGACGAAGTGATGATGCTGTGATGATGTAGTGATGATGCAGTGATGTGTAGTGATGACGCTGTGATGATATTGTGATGATGATGTGATGATGCTGTGATTATGCGGAGATTATGCAGTGATTATGCAGTGATGATGCTGTCATGACAGTGTGATGATGCTGTGATGATGCTGCGATGTTGCTGTGAGGATGCTGTGATGATGCAGTGATTCTGAAGTAATGATGCTGTGATGGTGCTGTGATGATGCAGTGATGATGCAGTGATGATATGATGATGCAGTGATTATGCTGTAATAATTCTGTGACTATACTGAGATGATGCTGTAATGATGCATTGATGACGCTGTGATGACGCTGTGTTGATGCTGTGAGGATGCTGTGATGATGCAGTGATGATGCAGTGATGATGCTGACATGAAACTGATGATGTTGTGATGATGATGTGATGATGCTCTGATGATGCTGTGATGACGCAGTGATGATTCTGTGATGATGATGTGATGATGCTGTGATGATGCTCTGATGATGCTGTGATGACGCAGTGATGATTCTGTGATGATGCAGTGATGATGCATTGATGATGTAGTGATGACGCTGTGATGATACTGTGATTATGCTGAGATGATGCTGTGATGATGTGATGATGCAGTGATGATTCACTGAGTAAGAAGTGATTATGTAGTGATGACGCTCTGATGACGCAGTGATGATGTTGTGATGATGTTGTGATAATGCAGTGATGATGCTGTGATGACACTGTAATGACGCTGTCGTGATGCTGTGATGACGTAGTCATGGTGTTGTAATGATGCTGTTATGACACTGTGATTATGCAGTGATGATGCTATGATGATGCTGTGATGATACAGTGATGACAATTTGATGATGTAGTGATGATGCTGTGATGACTCTATGATTATGCAGCTATGATGCTATGATGATGATGTGAGGATGAAGTGATTATGCATTTTTGATGCTGTGATGACGCTGTCATGATGCTGTGATGAAGCTGCGATGATGCAGTGATTATGCAGTTAGGACGCTTTGATGACACTGTGATGATGCATTTATGACACTGTAATGACGCTGTGATGATGTTGTGATGATGCAGTGAATAAGCAGTAATGATACTGTGATGATGCTGAGATGATGCTGTGATAACGCAGTGATGATGCTGTGATGACGCTTTGATGATGTTGTGATTATGATGTGATGCAGTGATGATTTTGTGATGATGCAGTGACGATGCAGTTATGACGCTGTGATGACGCGGTGATGATGCTGTGATGATGCTTTGATGATTTTGTTATGTTGTTGTGATGATGCAGTTATGATGATATGACGATGCTGTAACGATGCCGTGATGATGCAGTGATGATGCTGTGATTATTCAGTGATGATGCAGTGATGATGCTGTGATGATGCTGTGATGATGCAGTAATGATGCTGTGATGATGCATGATGATGCTACGATGATGTTGTGATGACGCTGTGATGATGATGTGATGATGCTGCAATGATGCTGTGATGATTCTGTGATGATGTTGTGATGATGCTGTGATGACGCTGCGATAACACAGTGGTGATGTGGTGATGCAGTAATGATGCTGTGACGACGCACTGATTCTGCTCTGATGATGCTGTAATGATGCAGTCATGATGCAATAATGATGATGCTGTGATGATGCAGTGATGATGTTGTTATGACGCTGTGATGAAGCTGTGATAATATTATGATGATGCTATGATGACATAGCGATGATGCTGTGAAGATTCTTTGATGACGATGTGATGACGATGTGATGATGCTCTGATGATGCTGTTATGACGCTGTGATGATGCTGTGATGGTTCTTTGATGATGCAGTGTTTATGCAGTTATGACGCTGTGATGACGCTGTGATGATGCTTTGATCATGCTGTTATGATGCAGTTATTATGACGCCATGATGTTGTGACAATGCAGTGATGATGCGGTGATGACGCTGTGATGATGCAGTGATGATGCAGTAATGACGCTGTGATGATTTTGTGATGATGCTCTGATGACGCAGTGATGATGCTGTGATGATGTAGTGATGATGCTGTGAAGACGCTCTCATGACACTGTCGTGAAGCTGTGATGATGATGTCGTGATGCTGTGATGACGCTGTGATAACGCTGTGATGACGCTGTGATGATGCTCTATTGATGCTGTGATGATGCAGTAATAACGCTGTGATGACGCTCTTATAATTTTGTGATGATGCTGTGATGATACTGTGGTGATGCAGTGATGATGCAGTGATGACGCTGTGATGAGTCTC